>JAODLD010000278.1:0-13983 GCA_026781065.1 Mormyrops boulengeri | reverse complement strand
AGATGACGCTGTATTCATATTAAATGGTGGTAAATTACTCGTGTTCTCTACTGTGAACACCCGTGTAAAATAATCATCATTTATCTCATGCTTCTGTACAAGCTTCCAATCTAAGGGGATGGTGTGTGACTCAGGGTAAGCAATGGTGCTTGTGATTGAAAGGTTGCCAGTTCAAGCCCAGTATCAGCAGAGTGATCACATGTCTGTGGGTCCTTGAGCCTGATCACAGGCACAGAAGATTAGTGTATCATACCCACTGTGATAGAGATAGACAAAAAAGAATTTCCTCACAGGAATCACTATCATTAAAAAATAATCACTTTATTTTACATTTTTGTTATCAGAATTCAAGCTGCTTTAAGAGTCTCTCCCTATTACATGTATATATGTGTACATATCATATGTGTCCTGCGTATGACGTTAAACTGCATCAGGCCCTGCAAGCAGTCCTCCAACGTGCAGGGAAAAAAATCGGGGGTTGGTGGCAGGATTGGCAATCCAGCCACCGTAAAACAACTCACAACAGCTCGGTATAAACAGGCATGATACCCTTCTGCTCTCAGCGGGAGTAGCTCTGCTGCAGCCACCCACAGGAAAGGCTGCACGCACCATGAAGGGGCTGGGGGAAACCTTCAGGAGCCTCATCCCTGGAAGAGCCGAAACCATCAAAAAGCTAATAGGGTCAGGTCTGTTGGGGATCAGGGCTGGTGTGGTATTAAGGCATCGCCTGCTACATGTTTGCACTTGAGTCCCAGGTTGAGGCAGCCGATCCAGGTAGACGTGTGGAACGTCTTGTCTCTCTGGGAAGATGACCATCTTTCTCTGCTGTCATTTTGGTGGCAGCACTCTGAGGTACGCAGACCAGGGAGTGACCAGATCTCTGTAGGTCAGTATACCTACTTTTGGTCGGATCTGTCTGATGGCTGCCATACTCATGGAGTTACTGTTGCTGTAGCAAATCGGCTCCTCCTGATGGTGTCTGAGGTCACTCCTTTCAACGAGTTTATCATGAGACTCAGGTTAAGGCACTCCTTGGGTATCTAATCTGTTGTCTCAGTCTATTCTCTGACCACGGTGAGTGATGTCTCATTGAGGGAGACATTTTACTCGCAACTTCGCTCGGTGGTTGATGGGTGCCCAAGAGGTGACATTCCTCTGGTCATGGGTGGCTTCCATGTGACCACTAGCACTGACAGGGCTGGCTATGAGAATTATGTCAGTCCCCATGGGTCTGGAGACCAGGGTGAAAGTGGCTCCATGTTCCTTGACATTGCAAAAGGTCAGGGGCTACAGGCCGCTAGATCCAGGTTCCAATGACCTGCACCGCATCGTTGGACTTTGTATTCCAATACTGGTGGTGCGGCGAAAGAGATCGATCACATCCTCGTGGGCAGACGCTGCAGGCTCCTGCAGGCTTGCAGGGTCTACAGAAATGTCCAGTTTGTGAATTCTGAGCACAGACTTGTTGTTGCTACTCTGAAGATTCATCTTAGATCCAGTAGGTTCCCACCTATTAGGAGAATGAGGCTGGATTTGATCAGACTCCAAGATCAACCTGATTCTGATGAGTTTGCACACAGTTCGTGTGAGGAACTTGCAGACTTGGGTACGACTGCTGACTCAAATGTGATGTGGGAGACCTTCTGTGATAAGACCCTGAAGGTTGCCGATAGTTGTGTTGGTGTTGCCAGTGCTCCCAGAAGGAGGTGTTTCATTTTGCAGCTCACCCTGGATATTATCGAGAGATGTCACAGTGCATGACTTGGTGGCAACTCCAATCTGTACCGGGAACTGAGGAGGACTGCTGTGAGGGCTCTGAGGGCAGATATGGAGGAGTTAGTTAGACAAATCTGTGAGCAGGTGACACACCATCTGTGGTCTAGACCCACCATCTGTGGACCCACGTCCTGCTTACAGAGGAAATTAAGCATTATGCACATCTGAATCTGTTCCTCTGACCCTTCAGCTAGGACGTTGGAGATCTCTGGGTCCACGGTTCTCAAGGCTGATCCTCCTATCAGCCTCACTGAGATTGCACGGGTGGTGAATCAGCTAGGGGAAGGGAAGGCCGCAGGGATGTGTGGTATCCAGGCTGAACTTCTCCAGGTTGATGGTAAAGCTGTCCTCCTGCCATTGCAGGCAATCTTTGCTTTCATTTGGGAGTTGGGCGTCATCCCAACTGACTGGGAAACGGATCCCTATCTGGAAAGGGAAGGGTAATCGCCTGGATTGTGGGAACTACAGGGAGATAACACTGCTCTCAGTGCTGGGTAAGGTCCTTGGTAGGATCATCCTTAACAGAATCCATGATCACTTGTTCTCTTGTCAGTGACCAGAGCAGTCTGGTTTTATGCCTGAGAAGTCTATCATCCACTGCATCCTGGCACTGACGGTTTTCATCGAGCGCAAGTGCAAATATCGGCAGAAGTTCTTTATGGCCTTTGTTGATATCTGTAAACTGTTTGATTCAGTTGATCGAGTTGCCCTGTGGGATACCCTGAGACCCCCCGAAGTTGCTCGACGTCATGGCCAACCTATACATTGGTACTGTGAGTGCTGTGCATAATGGAGGGAGAACCTCTGTGTTCATCCCAATTGATTCTGGGGTTCGCCAGGGGTATGTTCTTGCTCCTGCTCAGTTCAATGCTTGCATGCTGGTGGTATCTGACTCAAGTGTTGGGCAGGGCCTTGGGGCCCAGCAGTTCTGGGGCATCAATTGGTGAAGAAAGGTTTACTGATCTTGACTTTGCTGATGATGCCGTGATCTTCGCAGGGTCAATGGAGGTTGAGAGATTTACTTACCTCGGCAGCGACATTCATATCTCTGGTAACTCTTCCTATGAAGTCAGCAGATGAACTGGGAGAGCATTGGCGGTCATGAGGTCACTGGAAAGGGGTGTGGGGCGCTCCCGATATCTTTGCAAGACGATCAACGTCCAAGTCTTTAGAGTCCCGGTGCTCCCTTTCTTGCTGTATAGCTGTGAGACATAGACGCTATGCAGTGAGCTGACACGAAGACTGGACTCTTTCGGTACTGTGTCTCTTCGGAGAATCCTTGGGTACTGCTGGTGTGACTTTCTGTTGAACGAGCAGTTGCTAGAGGAGTCCCAAATGAGACACATTACCTGCATTGTGAGGGAGCATCAGTTATGGCACTATGGCCATGTGGCACATTTCCCTGAGGGTGATCTGGCTTGCAGGATCCTCATTACTGAGGACCCGAGCAGCTGGACCAGGCTGGGAGGATGCCCACGTAACACCTGGCTGTCACAGATGGATAGCCATTTGAGGAGTTTGGGACTGGACCATGTGTCTGCCTGGGGGTCACTCTCCATGTGGTGGGTGTGGCAATGTGCTGCATCAGTGCATGCTCCCAAACCTGACCTGACCTGTACATACACCAATCAGCCATAACATTAAAACCACCTGCCTAACATTGTGGCCCATGGAAGTTTTACTTACACAAAATATTTCTGAGGGTGGAAGGAAAAATGATTGCCTGCTTCTAACTAATCAGCTTCAAGAGCGGACTGTACACTTGCCTAATATACAATGGCACCAGGGTAAGCTGTAATTTGAAATATTGATAAAATTAAACTGAATCATGCTGTTATTTTTTAAGTATCACCCAATAAAGTTAACAAATGGATTTTTAAATCTGTTTTAAGTCTGTTTCATTTTATGTTTACCTACTGTTTTGTTCTTCGTGTTATTAATACTTTTTAGATCTGAGTCAGAGAATCCTATTGATGATTATATTCCTGCTTTACCTAATGATAAGTGCCCAATATGTGGGTTTGACTCTGGAAGATGACAAAGGTAAGAGATGACAAACCATGACAGCAATTATTTTTTCTCAATACTTAAAAAAATGTTTTTAAATTCAGTGTTTCCTGTAATGCCAGTTTTGTAACAGTTTTAAGTAATAAGCCTTATTGAATCATACTGTAGTTCATCATATACTATAAATACTGTATTCTTTGTTAGAAAGAAACTTTATTCATAATTGAACTTCAGAAACACTTCATTTGAGGGGACACAAAACATGTAGTGATACACGCTTAAGTAACAACTGTTAGTTACATACTGGCCTCATGTTTGTTTATCATTAATCAAGCATGGTTGTTCTTGTATATAATCCAGGAACTGTATTAGTTTTGTTCCTAAGTAGTAACTAAATTACACTGGCATAATCAAAAATGAAATCACAGAATAAAACAAGGAAGAGCAAACTATGCAGGCAAATTAGACATTATCTCTAAAACCTCAAAATAGCCAATAATTGCATTGATCACAGTTTAGCAAGGATAACTGACTCTGTCACCATGAACAAACCCCAGACCAGCACACTGCTTCCTCCAGTCTTGACAGTGGGAGTCTCACATGCAGAACTCATGTGCTCATGTTGTCTACCTCTTACAAACATAGTGTGGATCTGCGTGTATCTGCCCTGTGATACATGGCATGTGAGTGTCTGCGTGTATCTGCCCTGTGATACATGGCAAGTGAGTGTCTGCGTGTATCTGCCCTGTGATACATGGTATGTGAGTGTCTGCGTGTATCTGCCCTGTGATACATGGCATGTGAGTGTCTGCGTGTATGTGCCCTGTGACACAGGATGTGTGAGTGTCTGTGTGTGAGTGTCCATAAACATATGCCTTGTGATACTGGGTGTGTGAATGTCAGTGTGTATGGCTTGTGATATGGGTTGTCAGTCTCCCTGTACGTGCCCTGTGATACAGGGTATGTGTGCCCTGTGATACAGTGTGTGTGAGTGTCCCTGTATATGTCCCCTGTGATACAGGGTCTGTGAGTGTCTGTTTATGTGTGGCTTCTGATACAGGGTGTGTGAGTATCTGTGAGTGTCTGCTCCCTGTGATACAGGGTGTGTGAGTGTCTGTGTATGTATACCCTGTGACACAGGGTGTGTGAGTGTCTGCGTGTGTGTGGCTTGTGATACAGGGTGTGTGAGTATCCGTGTGTGTGTGTGTGCCCTATGATACAGGGTGTGTGAGTGTCAGCGTGTGTGTGTCCTGTGATGTACAGTAGGCTGTGTGAATGTCTGTGTGTGTGTGCCCTGTGTTACAGGGTGTGTGAGTGTCTGTGTGTGTGCCCTGTGATAATAGGGTATGTGAGTGTCTGTACGTATGTACCCTGTGATACGGGGTGTGTGAGTGTCTGTACGTATGTGCCCTGTGATACGGGGTGTGTGTGTGGCTTGTGATACAGGGTGTGTGTGTGTCTGTGTGTGTGGCTTGTGATACAGGGTGTGTGTGTCTGTGGGTGAATGTGCCCTGTGATACAGGGTGTGTGAGTGTCTGTGTATGTGTGCCCTGTGATACAGGGTGTGTGAATGTCAGGGTGTGTGGCTTGTGATACAGGGTGTGTATGTCTCTGTGTGTGTGCACCCTGTGATACAGGGTGTGTGAGTATCTGTGTGTGTGTGGCTTGTGATACTGGGTGTGTGAGTGTCCGTGTGTGTGTGTGTCCGTCCTGTGACGCAGGCTGTGTGGGTGTCTGTGTGTGTGTGCCCTATGATACAGGGTGTGTGAGTATCCGTGTGTGTGTGTATGCCCTGTGATACAGAGTGTGTGAGTGTCAGCGTGTGTGTGGCTTGTGATACAGGGTGTGTGAGTGTCTGTGGGTGTATGTGCCCTGTGGTACAGGGTGTGTGAGTATCTGTGTGTGTGTGCCCTGTGATACAGGGTGTGTGAATGTCAGTGTGTGTGGCTTGTGATACAGGGTGTGTCAGTGTCCCTGTACATGTGCCCTGTGATACAGGGTGTATGAGTGTCTGCGTGTGTGCCCTCTGATACAATGTGTGTGAGTCTGCCTGTATATGTCCTCTGTGATACAGCATGTGTGAGTATCTGTATGTGTAGCCTGTGATACAGGGTGTGTGAGGCTTGTGATACAGGGTGTGTGAGTATCTGTGAGTGTCTGCGCCCTGTGATACAGGGTGTGTGAGTGCCTGTGTGCCCTGTGATACAGGGTGTGTGAGTATCTGTGTGTGTGGCTTGTGATACACGGTGTGTGAGTGTCCCTGTATATGTACCCTGTGATACAGGGTGTGTGAGTATGGGTGTGTGTATCTGTGTGTGTGGCTTGTGATACAGGGTGTGTGAGTGCCTGCGTGTATGTGCCCTGTGATCCAGGGTATATAAATGTATGTGTGTATATGCTATTGTTTCAAACAGTCAACCGCCTTAATTACAGAGCCGTGTCCTCTTGCTTTGCGTGACCATTTCATTTCATTTGCAAGATTTAAATTATTATTCAAAAAACAAATTTTGAAATGGAGTTTACCATTAATTACCTAGGCTGGTACTGTCTTTCCTGTTTCTGATGTTAGAGGAACAGTAAGTTGTTCACTTCATTAATAGCCTTCTCTTGTAATCATCATTTTTTTCCACAGAACGACTTGTGAAGTTGGCCCAGTATGCATTCATCTATTCATCGACCATCACATCATTCTTTGATGACTGGCTTCGAGTGCATTTACTTGGTAGAGATAAGATTATTTTCAAACTTTTTGAGTGAATATTTGTCTTGCTTTCTATCTAAAATAAGTATAAATATGATTATTACAGGTATGAATTACTTTACTGTCTTTGCATATTAATATGAAATATTCAAATATTTGAAACTTATGGGAGTAGAACATAGTGGATAATAATGAAAAATGTCATGATGGTATGAATGATGAAGTGATTTTATGTAATGAAGTTCTCTCCCTATCTTTCAGACGGACCACGTATCCTTCTCTATTGGTTCGGGACTGTTAGTCTCCCCGTGGTGAATTCTATTGGCCTGGCTGTAGTATTAATACTCAAAACAGGTAAACCCCCCTTTTTTTATATTATGTCATTAGAGATAAATTCCTGAGATTTTATTATGTTTATTATCTGTTGCTCATTTACTCTGTTGGTTATTTTTGTGATCATATCATTTCAGACACAGGAAAGTGGTCATTGGACCTACGGCTTGTTGTCTTTCTTGCCGAGTCTTTCTTCCTCTTTAGCTGGCTTCTTATCAAGATCACTGAATACTGTAAGTATAACAGAGGTGTGTTAAACTAAGCTGGGTTATAAGGGACTTTTCCAGTGTGCTGTGGACTCTCCAGTCAATGTTTTTTAAGTTTCAAAAAGCAAAACTTGAATTTGCCACAGGCCGAACATTATGTTAAATCCACACCAATGAAGTGATGTGTAGGCATATTTTTACTTGTTTTCTCAATATTATGTGTTTTATTCTGTATATTTCTCTATTGAACATGTACAGATTTGTTTAGGGAATAATGACAAGGAAGTATATGGGAGGATGTGCATCGGTTATTTGCACACATTATGGCATTTTATATAAGGGACTTCAGCATCTGTGGATTTTGGTATCCGCAGACAGTCCAGGAACCAATCCCCATGGATGGCGACATTTTTTTCTGATTCATTCCCTTATTAATATTTCTACCCACTTGTTACACACATTATTGATTTATTTGAGTTGAAACACCATTTAAAACCTTCTTTTATCTTGCTGTTTTAATGATGTAATAGGGAGCAGTTTACATTACATTGGGAGGTACACATGCTAATTCATTCATGTGATGCAGAAGGCTGGAATTATATAAACATATCAGCAATCATTTTTGATCATCATTATTTCCTGGCAGTTACATTAAACTACATGTTGATGCCAATTATATTACTGTGTATCTTTTTTATTATAGGGATGGACAGAAGAAAAGAGTAAGCAGACATTTTCCTAAGTAGAATTCATTTAAGGAATTACCAGCAGCCCTGTATCACTAAGGCTAAGGACTCTGACCAGACACCTCCAATCCTTTAGCTCGGCCCTTGTTACCAGACACTTCATCACTGGTAAACTAATAGGATCGATACCTGCATGTCTGGGGATTGTGGTCAGCCTTGTTCCTGGTGGTGAGATGGATGCTAGTGGGAGGGAGACTTTCCACTGCTACCGAGAACCAAGCCATGCCACGAAGAGGCAGTTTTCCATTGCAAATTATGTGAAGTGTACCCAAGCCATACCCATGCTGACATGGCCCTGCTTACCTGCTTACGACCATCTAATTGGTCGAAATGCATGGAGACAAGAAAGAACCGGTGATCTGTGTTGATATGCATGGGTTATCTGAGGGAAAAAGGGCATATTCTACATATTATTCATTATTAGTAGTATCTTACATCCAACCCCCTACTTATAAAACCTGGGTATGACGTTAAACTGCATCTGGCCCTGCAAACGGTCCTCCAACTTGCAGGGGAACATTTTGGGGGTTTGTGGCAGGTTTGGCACTCCAGCCACCATAAAACAATTCACAACAGCTTGGTATAAACAGGCACAATACAAGTGTATCATGAGACTCAGGATAAGGCACTCCTTGGGTGTCTTATCCTTTGTCTCAGTCTATGCTCCGACCGAGATTTACGTAACTCAGCAGCAACATTCATGTCTCTGGTGACTCTTCCTATGAAGTCAGCAGACAGATTGGGAGAGCATGGGGGGGTCATGAGGTCGCTGAAAAGGGGTGTGTGGCACTCCTGATATCTTTGCACAAGAGGTCCAAGTCTTTAGAGTCCTGGTGCTCCCTGTCTTGCTGTATGGCTGTGAGACATGGACGCTATCTAGTGAGCTGAGACGAAAACTAGATTCCTTCAGTACTGTGTCTCTTTGGATAATCCTTGGGTACCACTGTTTTGACGTTGTGTCGAATGAGTGGTTGCTCGAAGAGTCCCAAATGAGACACATTACCTGCATTGTGAGGGAGTGTCAGTTACGGCATTACGGCCATATGGCGCATTTCCCTGAGAGTGATCCGGCTCGCAGGATCCTCATTGCTGAGGAGCCGAGCGGCTGAACCAGGCCAAGGGGACGCCCCCATAACACCTGACTGCAGCAGATGTATGGCCATTTCTGAAGTGTGGGACTGGACCATGTGCCTGCCTGGGGGGTCGCCAGCTGGGATCCTGAGGAGTTTCATTATATGGTGGGTGCAGCAACCCATGCTTCCCAAACTAATCTGACCTGTCTTATAAAAGTACTATAGAACAGTTGAATGGAATGGATTTGCAGTACAAATTTACACACAGGAATGCTAATTCCACTAGTGTTTGATACTAACATAACATGGTGCTTCTTACAGACATGCTAACGGAAATTAGCACATAGTAAACGATGATGTACCCCATGTGAACAAAAAATTAGCATCTTTTCGATTTTACGTCACTGCCACCCTCCCAAATCGGTAACACCGTTACCGAGCCAATCCTTCTGCAGTGGAAAATCAAAGTGGGTGGACACACATACCATACAGCCCATCAGTGTAACTCTTGTAGCATCTTTACAATAGATACAGATCCAAAGGTATCACTAGAGCATGAAATGAGAGAGTGTAATATGGAGTCCATGGCATCCTCTGAATTCTGCTCTCCTAATTTGTAAACTTCTGTGGTATTCTTAGCAGACATGCAGGATGCCATGGTGCTGTATAATCATAATTACATTAATATTGCACATATTTCATCCCATCCTCAATAACGATCAAGATATGTATTACACATAATATATGTAATCAGTCTTTTTGTCAGATAAGTTGTTAGAAATATTACAGTTGAATGTGAGCATATTTTAGACATTAACATGTCAATAGGTTCATCACATAATAACTATGTTTTTAGTGGGACCCATGACATGAATACAATACACATGACAAGTGACTACATCCATCCATCCATACACCCATACATCCATCTTCTAACCTGTCATCCTATTCAGGGTTTTGGGAATAACCACTAGTCAGTTTTCTGAAAATGTTCTCCAGTGCCAGTGCCCTGTTGTATTGACTGTGTCTTTTCCTTAGAATAAAACAATCACTCGCCTGTCTTCAGAGACACCAGGAAAATGAGCCTTATCAGGTGGGTGTTCAAGATACATCTGCCTCTCTAATCGGTGTTCTATTTCTATACACCACTTTGACTATCATCACTGTGGATATGATTGATAACCTTGTCTTTAGCAAATCTGTGGCCCTGTGTACTTCCTCCATCCCTTTAAGTATGCAGTCTGCAGAGGCAGAAGAAGAGCCCTTATTATAACTCCAGGAAACAGGAAGATACAGTTCATGTCAGTACATTCTTCATGTACATGGCCCCTGTTGTTAAATATAGTTACGGCTCCAGCACACAGGAAGATGTCAGTACATTCTTCATGTACATGGTCCCTGTTGTTAAATATAGTTACGGCTCCAGCACACAGGAAGATGTCAGTACATTCTTCATGTACATGGTCCCCTGTTAAACATAATTATGTTAAAAGTTTCATATTTGGATACTTTAAAAGGTTGTCATAAAAACTGAAAGGTAAATACCAATTCATGGTCATTATATTGTTTAATGAAACCTGTAAATATGAAGATTATTGAATGACCCTGTAGGGATCACATGATGAAAAGGATGATCACATGATGGAAGCGTTGTCACCCACTGATTCCAATGGAGCAGAAACAGAGGAGGTAAATATGCACCAGAGGCAAAACATGACTCATATACAGTATGTTTGTTTAGAAGGATACACGGTATATTGATTTATTACAGCTATGCTGTAATCTAACCACCTTCATCCGGGGTTTAGTCGGGCAGAGAGTGCTGTTATTCTGTAAGTGCTGCGGCTGAACACAAAATTTTGTAGCATGATTTTTTTTGTAGTGGAGCACTGTAAATTGCTTCCTAGGTCTTCTTCAGAGATAATGGACTTAAGGAATTTGCCATGAAAGGGTGTTAAGTCCACACTGGCTAATATTGAATTTCATATATTTTTGATGTGCCATTGAACATTCCTACCTGTAACATACTGTACCTTTATCCTCTGCAATGCACAGGTACCTTGGAGCAGAACTGATAAATCCGAAGGATCCTAAACGCAACTTACAGGATTCAGATCTCAGGTCTCAAGCTTGCCAAAGATTGTTGCGTAACCAAGCCGGACACATAATCAGTTGGCAGATTATTGATGATCTGTTACAGTCCATTTTGTTTGCTGACATGAAATACCTTGCTGGGTATAAGATAAACATTTGCTTGAACAGCGTCCATCTTACCATTGTATTTTTCTTATTATTTTGTTGATTTGATGTCACAATATTTGTTTTGCATAAAGCAATCAATCTTGATTAGACACTAACCCTAATACCAACCATTACCATAATCCTAACCCTAGCCTCAACCCTAACGTTAACCTTAAGCATAGCCGTAAACCAAATGCAAACCATAACCTAAGCTTCAAGGCAAAAAACTCCAGTATCACACTCTTTCTCTTGTATTGCAGTACTGTTTTGTATTGCCACAGCCTCCCCCCATCATCCCATCACTCAATATAACATAGGGATTTAGGTTTGTTCCCCAAATACTAAAACTTGAAACTAATGCAAATCCCCAGCTGTTTACATGTAATAGTATTGAAGAGTATTATTTTTTAAAGCGGTGAACTAATTCTGTAATTAAATGTAATGATTGTCAGGAATCTGTATGTAGTGTTATTCTTTCTGGGTAGTATTGTGGATATGTTGTCTGAGACCCACAAGGCTGTTTTCGTAAACTCCTGAAACTTGTTTTGGTCAACAGAAAAATCTTTTTGTCTCACTGAGAATTTTGGGCTTTTTTTTCTTTTGTCCCTGCCCTGTCCCCATAAAAACGAAACATACCTAATAAAACCCTGTTTAATATCTGTTATGTATTTATGTAAAATGACTGCGGTTTTTGGAATACTCTGTAGGTGGTGCTGTCATTCTTGGGACAAGTGTAAACAAGACCAGAGAACCAATAATGTCATAATTGTGGACTGCATTGTGTCGATCGCATTACCAAATGTGTGAGACCCCCAAATACAATTAATATGTAAATGCTATGGTAATCAGGACTTAACACTTTCCTAACTGTAGTCATTTGCACTATGATGTACAGTTTGGCTTTAATTTTTGCAAAAGTACTCAGAATCAAGCCCGAGCTTGTAGCTTGCTTCAAAACAATAAACAACAAATGTTAATTAAAAAAATGTTAAGGGATGAATATGGCCATATATCCTTATGAAATACATTTTCTACTGCAGTGTCTACTGACTTCTTCAGGTCAAGCACCACTGCATAACAGCAGCTCTTAAATATCAAGGAGCGGATGGGAAAACCCAAAATGAAACTTATCCAAGAGTTTCAAACCAGATGGAGCAGTGTCTCCTAACACCGGTATAACTTCCTTAAATAGTGGCGATAATGAAATAGTGACTGTGTTCAGGTTCTAGCAATGTTCAATCAGTCAACTTGGACCTGTCAGCAGAAAAGACAGTTTTTGCTTCAAAAATCATCTGTATCAGCAAGATGCTTCACCAACAAGTTTGAGAGGAAATGCCAGAAGTTAACAAGCCCAACTGCATTACAGGCATGTAATGATAAAAAAACAGTATGATTCTTTGAGGAGTGTCCAAAAAAGTGAAGTGTTTCACATCTGAGTAGCGTGCTGCCTTTTGTGAAAGTTTATGAACCTTTTCAGTCATCAGCATCACATAGCTACAGCAGCAAGCAAATGAATATAATGAAAGCCTCTGAGAGTGTTTTTTGTCAACAGACTGGGTAAAGCAAGTGAGTGTCTCTGCTAATGAGACTTTTGACATCACCTGCTGTTCCGCGGTAGCGTTTGCATGAGACACGCCACGCTGGTTGCTGTCCCAAAATTTTTCCTTTCAAAATTTAAATTGCACTTAAATTTATTTTTATTTATTTATTTTATATATTTATTTTTAACTCGAACTTCTAATTCGAGGAGACCGACCATCGATTAGACTTTTAAACTTTCCGCGAAAGATCTTAAAGCTTATTAGGCTCCTTCAGCCCGGACTTTACAGCAACTTTTCCTCATATTCCCCCAACAACGCAAGAACCATCTTTTCAGCGAATTTGCACAACAAGCAACAGCGTGAGATTTTGTTTTAAGTAAGATGGCTAATTGTGATGTTGTGTTTTGTAGCGAGTGTAGAATGTTTAGCCTTAGTTCATCTGTCAGCAATGATAGTTTCAATAGCAATAACTTTATCTGTAGGAAGTGTAAGGCAGTAGAAGCTCTGACAAAGAGAGTTGTAGAGTTGGAGTCACACCTCTGGACGTTAGCACAGTCGCTTGGTAGCCAGTTAGCTGCAGGTGAGGGAGTCTGGGGGCTTCAGAATTAGATTTAGATAGCACGGCCCAAACTCCTGCCCATACAGCAGGGCGAGTGGGTGACAACTCGGCGACATAGTCGGAGAGCCCGAGCTTCGGCGAAGGTTACTCTCGAGCACCACTTTCCATCTCTCAGCGTGTCGAACAGGTTTTCCCCGCTCAGTGAAACACCCACTGAGACGCCTGTTGAAAGTGTTCTGGTGATAGGTGATTCTATCCTACGACACGTGAAAATAGTTAGATCATTAGTGGCACCAGCAGTCGAGGTAAACTGTTTATCGGGAGCCAGAGCGCCGGACATCAGGGCCAATCTTATGTTGCTGACCAGAAATAGAGGTAGATATTCCAAGATAGTTGTCCACATCGCTCAGACTGTCTGAGGTTACAAAAAGTAATTTTAAAGAGCTGTGCGAGCTAGCCAAGACAATGTCCCAGGCAGTAATTATCTCTGGCCCCTCCCAGCTAGACGTGGCGCTGAGACCTACAGCAGGCTTTGGTCGCTGAACTGCTGGCTGTCAAGGTGGTACTCTGAAAATAGCGTAGGTTTTCTAGATAACTGGTTCACTTTCCAGGGAAAGCCTGGTCTTTTGAGCCGGGACAGTATCCACCCCTCGTGGGAGGGTGCTGCCCATATTTCAATGAACTTAGTGTGGATGTAGAATTGGACATTGGTAGGCCTGGGAAGGGAGGCATATTGGGTCTGTTCTGTTTTAGGCCTTAGGCAAGAAGAGATTGTTTTGAATATTGTGTGACCTCGCTTT
>JAODLD010000277.1:3913-13989 GCA_026781065.1 Mormyrops boulengeri | reverse complement strand
TTAGTTTTGGTTTATCCCCAGTTACTTTTGACCCCTTGTGGTCCTTTGTTTTTGTTAGTGTTTTCTTGTGTTTAGTTCTGTTAATAAACCCCGTTTTGTTTTTTGAGCTGCAAGTGGGTCGTCCACCTTTTCTGCTTGCCCCATGCCTCGTTCACATCCGAAACCCGCCCGGATCCATAAGTCAGGTCAGTTTGGGGACCATGCACTGGTACAGTGTTTCCACATTCAGCACATGACAAAACACCTTGGGATCCTTGCTGGTGACAGTATTATCCCTCTGTACTTGCCACAATCCAGGCGATCACCCTTCCCTTTCCAAATAGGGACAAGGTCTTGTTTTCTATTTCATTCGGTAATACTTAATATTTGTGCTGTAGGATATTCTTAAAGTAAATTAACTAAAGTGTGACACATGTTAAAAGTAATATGAAAATCTATTTCTTTAACAATGTAAAGTCAAGTTACAATAAAGTTTCAAAAGTTTCTTTGTTCGGTGTAAACCAAAAGAACTTCACATTTACTGTGTGAAAATTAGAAGGGTTACAACAAAAGATATTTAGATAATCTATCTGGGTTATAACAGTAATTCCTTACAATTTATGGGTTTGGAGATAGTCCCCCAAAGTGGGGGGGGGGGGATTGAGAAAACCGCCGCCTTTTAAGAGAGACGCAATTTTTTAAAAATTTAAATACTGTAGCACCAAATGAGTGAGGATTGCTCCTTAACCTGTTTTTTACGATATTGCCTGGAGTATTGGGACATCCCTCCAAATCATTGAATTCAGGTGTTCTAATCACTTCCATAGCCACAGGTGTATAAAATCAAGCACCTAGGCATGCAGACTGCTTCTACAAACATTTGTGAAAGAATGGATCACTGTCAGGAGCTCAGTGAATTCAAGCATGGTACTGTGATAGGAGTAAGTATTAAATATTCCATGATCAAAATGTTAGTGGTATATAAAAGTGGAAGCAATTGGGTACAACAGCAACGCAGCCACGAAGTGGTAGGCCACGTAAAATCACAGCATGGGGACAACGCATGCTGAGGCATACAGTGTACAGAAGTCACCAACTGTCTGCAGAGTCAATAACTACAGACCTCCAAACTTTGTGTGGCCTTCAAATTAGCTCAAGAGCAGAGCGTAGAGAACCTCTTACAGCCGCAGACCCCCCCAGGAGAGTTCTTACCTTCGAGGAGGTAATGCCGGTCTCTGAGTCCGACCAATGCTAACAGCCAGAGCTAATGGCGGACAATGAGGAGCCAAGCCTCTGGCACATGGAGGGTGCTGCCCCGAACTACTTCAGTTGTCCCATGCCTTGGCTGAACAGTTCACTCTCCAGGGCTTATACTGAATTGCTGGATAGTCCTGAAGTTCAGGCTTCTCCCGGAGCTACTTAGCCCGCTGGCTATGGATTTGGCAGTGGTGACTCCCGCCTCCCAGCCACAGGAGGTGGAGGCAATTGCGGAGAAGGTGAGACAGGGTTTCTTCATGCTGAAAAGGATGATGCTGCCTTCTGCTCCTGAGGTGGATGCCCCGTTCGCTGACTCCCTGTCACACTCTGCAGATTCGCCCACTGCTGTTCCATTCGCCGGCTCCAGAAGTTGGAGGGAGGAGCAGAGCCTATTGGACAATCCCCTGGCTGCCTCGCTGTCTGCCCTACTGCTTCCAACTTCCTGTCCCGAATCAGGCACTGGGTCAGTGCTCCAGGCTCTTGAACCAGACAGAACCCTGTTTCCTCTTGGGCTCCCTGCCACTGATAACTGGTTCCAGTGGCTTAGGGGCAGATGCTTCCTCCTTTGGGAGCTGGCTGAGGGCTTCGAGGCAGAGGCTGAAGTTTCCACTGCTTTTCCAGCGCCCCGCCTGGAAGAGGCTGCCCAGACGGCTCCTGCCTGTGGCCATCTCAGACTTCTGTTTGGCATCAGCTGGTGAGGCAGCTCCCATTCACTTGGCCCTGCTTTGGGGCCCCTACTCAGAGGAGACGATACCCTCTCCCAGTGGCTCTCACTGGTATTTTCAGGGGCCCCCAGGTGGAGGTCATTGGTGGAGGGATGTGGTGGGGTCTACTTCGCCGCCTGGCCCCTCGCTGGTGTATGCTCCACCTCAGCTGGACTCCACACCAGTGCTCACCACGAGACTACCGGCGGCCTTCCAGACCTCTGCATAGCCGTGGCCGCCACCAGCCTTGCGCCTGACTTGCTAGTCGGTGCCAGCGCCAAGCCTGATTCCCCCGGTCGCCTCCAACCCTGACTGCATGGACCCCGAGGATGTCCTCCTAGATGACCTGGAGTGGGACCCTCAGGGTCTTTCTCTGCTTTCCACTCTGGAAGGCCCTTCCGTCAATGATTCCGACGGCCCCAGCCCTGATCTGTTGGACCATCCCTGTTGACTGAGGAGATCTGGGAAAAGGGCAGGCTGGGTTTCGGTCTCCTGAAGGGGGAGACGTGGACACACTGTCCATGGCCATTACTCTTGCCTGTGCTTCTGTTCCTGCCCTTGTCTGTGCTCTTCTCCTGCAGGGTCCTTGTTGCACCCCGGTTCCCATCCAGCAGTCCCTTCATCTCCCTCCTGTTCCACAAACCCCTCAACCTCCTTGGCTACTTTAACGGCTGCCCTCGGTTCTGGCCCTTCCAGCTCCAGCAGTCCCCCCAAACACTCTGGTCCTGGCCTGGACCTCCGCACCCTCCAGACCTGAAAATTGCTCAAAACCCCCCAGTCATGCCAGACTATGTAGGCCCACAACTCCTGAGCAAACCCTGGGGAGCCTAATCTCCACATCAAACGTTTAGTCCTCTGCGGTTTGGAGGACACCTGAACCTGTACGCAGTCTCCTTCAGGGGAAGTCATACATGAACTCTATGCTGAAACACTGGCGAGTTCCGTGGGCCCGAGCTCATCTCATATGGACTGAAACACTGTGGAGGTCAAATGAGTCTACATTTCAGCTTTGGAAAAAATGGGCGTTGAGTTCTTTGAGACAAAGATGAAACCAACCATCCAGCTGGCTATCAGAGAAAGGTGCAAAAGCCAGCAGCTGTGATGGTATGGGGGTGCATCAGTGCCCACAGCATGGGTGAGCTGCATGTATGTCAAGGGACCATTGACTCTGAACCTTATGTTAAGATTTTAGAGAGACATGCTGCCATCAAGGTAACGTCTGTCCAACCTTGCATATATTTACGAAGTACAAAACTCAAATTAAAATTCACACTCACAGCTTTTTTGGTTTCTTGGTGTTAAGCTGAACAGAAGCATAACAGACTTCCTCCACCTCAGTTGAGACTTTCTGCTTCTGGTTCCTGGTGCCAGAAATGTGAGTCTCTGCAATGTTTGCATACTCATCTGTAGACTGCAGACGATAGAGGGAGAATGAGAGAGATTATAAAACCTAACCAGTTATTGCAGTGGTGTAAATAAACAGATTAATACCTATGGTCAAGAAATGTTAGAGAAATATGACTTGATATGCATGTCAAACAATAAAAATAAAAACTCAGTTTCTTACTGGTGTTTCCTCTCCTCTGTTATTCTCCCCACTCACTGAATCTCTCTTCTTTCTGAGAAACATCAAAAAGACCTTATTTACAGTGAGATCTCCCACAGAAGATTTCAAAAATTTAATTAATTGTTAGTCAGTTCAAAAGGAACATTTCTCAATGCAAGATCATAGAGAATTTAGGTCTTGCAACATCTACGGTACATAATATTTTGAAAAGATTCTGAGAATGCGGAGTCATTTCAGTGTATAAAGGGCAAGGTTGGAAACTCCTGCTGAATGTCCGTCATCTTCGAGCCCTCAGGCGGCACTGCCTAAGAATTTGTCATCCTACTGTAACAAATAGAGCCACTTGGGCTCAGGAGTACTTGGGAAAACCGCTGTCACTTAACATAATTCATTGTTGCATCCAGAAATGCAACTTGAAACTGTATTGTGCAAAGGGGAAGCAATACAACAACTGTATGCAGAAACACCGGCGAGTTCCATCTTATATGGACCAAAAGACTGTGAAACTATGTGCTGTGGTCAGATGAGTCTACATTTCAGCTTATTGCAAAAAATGGGCGTCAAGTTCTCTGTGACAAAGATGAAACCGACTATCCAGCTTGCTGTCAGAGAAAGGTGTAAAATCCAGCACCTGTGATGGTATGGGGTGCATCAGTGCCCACTGCATGGGTGAGTTGCATGTATGTGAAGGTACCATTGACTGTGAGCCTTATGTTAGGATTTTAGAGAGACATATGCTGCCATCAAGGTAACGTCTATCCATGCTTATTTCAGTGGGATAATGCGGGACCACATTCTACACAGGCTATAGTCATGCGGCTTCGCAGACACAGAGTGCGTGTGGTAAAACAGTTTTGTGTCATAACTGTGATTTGTCCTTTTGGACTACAAAGCAAAACAACTGACTGAACATCCTCCAAGAGTAGTGATTCCATATTTTTTGCCAGGGGTTGTATTTACAAAGTACAATTAAGTTGGTCAGTGAAACTCTTGAAAACCTTTTCTTTGTACTTTTGTCAGTTAAATAAAGGTTCACATGAATTTTTGTTTTTATTGCATTTTAGAAAATATCCCAACTTTTCTGGAAATGGAGTTTGTAATTCTGTGCTGGCAGCATGTAGATAAACATAAAATTCACACTCACAGCTTTTTTGGTTTCTTGGTGTTAAGCTGAACTGAAGCATAACAGACTTCCTCCTGCTGAGTTGAGACTTTCTGCTCCTGGTTCCTGGTGCTGGAAATGTGAGTCTCTGCAATGTTTGCATACTCATTATCATCTGCAGTCTACAGATGGAGGGAGAATGAGAGAGATTATAAAACCTAACCAGTTATTGCAGTGGTGTAAATAAACAGATTAATACCTATGGTCAGGAAATGTTAGAGAAATATGACTTGATATGCATGTCAATAAACAGAATAAAAATAAAAATACTCAGTTTCTTACTGGTGTTTCCCCTCCTCTGTTATTCTCCCCACTCACTGAATCTCTCTTCTTTCTGAGAAACATCAAAAAGACCTTATTTACAGTAAGAAATATCTCCCACAGAATTATAACTATAGTTTATATTTTCAATAATTTAATGAATTGCAGAAAATTGCTAGGATATCATTTTGTGAAAAAAATTCTTTAACAGGAAATGAAGTATGAACTACTGACCTCTTCCTGCAGATGATAATTACAAGAGTTACAGCTAAAACAGCCAATGATATCCCAACAATGCTGGATATAAATGCTTGATTTGACTTAGCTGAAAAAAAGATAAAAATATCAAGACAAGTGCATTAGATACACAAGTGTTTTCTGTATCAAAAGACATTTTAAATGAGACAATGAGTTACCGGATGGCTTTGTTTTTAAAACATTTAGTTTAAATCAATTTTTTCATGTTATCCCTTTCATGTTATCCCTTTTAGAACAAATAAGTGTCAGATACAACAGAATAGCCAACAGCGAGAATTGCTGGAAGAAACTGAGGTACCAAGACGACCCAGTGAGAATGTGTCAGTGATACAGAAACTCCTCACATGCAAAGTCAGGGTGGGATTTTAAACTTGACAATAACTATATTTAGTTAGTTGCCCCTGGCTCTGTGCTATGGAAGCCCTGAAGGGCAAAACACGCCAGCAAATTAGAAAACACGCCAGCAAAAGCAAAAACACGCCAGCAAAAGCAGCACTGAAAAACGGAAAGGGTATGTACCAACTGATCATCACGTGCTTGTTACTGATTGGTCAGGGAGCCTGTCAGTCAGCGTCCCAGCATCTTAGGTTTGGTGTGGGCTGGTCCCAGTCCACACTTCCAGACAAAAGCCCAGATGGGCCCTGCAATGGGCCCATTTAGGTTTGGTGTGGGCTGGCCCTAGTCCACACTTCCAGACAGAAGCCCGGATGGGCCCCGCAAGGGCACATTTGCTGGGTCCTTTTTAAAACCATAGCAGTACCATAGTTACCATGAAGTGCTATGGATAAACCATGGTAGCACTATGGGTAGTACCAAAGTACCATGAGGTACCATTACCAGTGTAACCAGTAAAACTATGGTTACTGCATAAAAACCATAGGAAACCATAGTGAATTTTCATAAGGGCTGTTCTCTGTGTTTCCTGTGCAAGTTTCACTGTGATCCTGTAAGCAGTTATAGCAGGTTCATGGATAACAGAAATAAATGCAAAGTAAATTTGGGTTTGAGAAAGACCTGACAAAAAAAATCACAGTAAATGGAAGGAATGTGTTCTTCAGAGATTTAACTGAACACAGTCTCGACGTCTTCAGCTGTACTGATAGTAGGTTTTGGTTGGTTTTTACATCAGCATCTGCTGTGATGCTGTAAACAAACAAAGTGTAGTATGTTTCAGCTTACAGTGTGACAGAGTATGACTCAAGATTTTAACTAAACTGGAGTGTGATAATAGATAATAGAGGAATAAATGGAAAGTAAATTTGCAGTTGAGAAAGAACTAACAAAAAAAATTCACAGATGAATGGAAGGAGCATGTTTTGCAAAGATTTAATTCAGCACAAGACTCCGGCAGATTAGTCATGGAACCGGAAGCGTTTTCCTTTTGTATCAAGCAGCAAAATAATTGTAGCATAACGTGTTTGATTTAACTTGTATTGCTTGACATCACATGTCTCGTGATGTGAGTTTTGCACATGCTCACACAAAGATGACGATGCTGAAATTATATACAGTGCAGCCCTAATGTCACCTACTGTATGGATTGACAGGTAACCTGAACTTGCGCCCCCACCCCCGACAGTAAAATGCCACCCTGCAAGTGTTGATCTTGAGGTGGCCCACAGCCTAATTAACTGTATTTTAAGCACAGGGGGCTTTAACACTGATGTTTTAGAAAAACCAGGGGGAATGTAAAAACGATGCAGCTGATATAAGTAAAGTTTTAGGTCATTCCTCTGTTAGTACAAAACAATGATGTCATAACAAAATCCCCTGCGTTTGGTGCTTTAAATGCGAAGAAGCAGACTAAATACTCACAGTGAACATTCAGTAGGATGAAATCAGAAACTTTCTCCCTGTATCCTTTCAAAGCACACCAGTATTTTCCAGAGTGACGATAGAAGACAGGATCAAACTGAACTGTGGACTGTGTCTCTGGGAGATGCTCGTTGTCCTTAAACCAGATGAATTCTGATTGGCTGCGAGAGCAGATCCCTGTGTCACATGTCAGATTCACAGAGTCTCCTTCTCTTAATGTACCATTTACTCCAGATGATGTCATCACCACCTTCAGTTCTAAAAGTTACATTACATATAAAAAGTAGTCAGATTCCCGCAGTTTTTAGAGTATTTCTGTTACCTGTCATAAGAACATGCCAAAAACTTAACACTGCAGTTAGCTCGTCATTACATCAATGTCCTTAATGCTCTCATAATTCAGAAACACTTATCAGAGCTGATATTCTCCTGCTTGAATAAGTACTGATGAATTCATTCAGTAATTCATAAAATGTATGATATGCTTGTATGATGAAACCAGTAACTGAAAGTACAGCAAGATAAAGACTCACCATCTACTTGAAGAGTCACTCCAGGTTGACCAGAATGTTCACACCCATTAGTTGTAAATCTGAATCTATACACTCCAGCATCAGTCTCTGTAATGTTCCTTATCTGTAATGAGCAGCTCTTCCCTTTGTCCCCAAAGAACTCTGCTCTGTCTCTGTACCCAGCATCAGTGTTTATATTATCACTGTGACAGACATATGGTTTTCCAGTACAGTCACTATTATTATGACTCCACATCCTGGACTCCACTTTGTATGACTCTGGATAATCATATTCACACTGAATGATGACAGTCGATCCTCTCACTGCACACAGGACATCTTTTGGATAACCTACAGTCCATGAACCAGCTTGAAACCACCAAAAAAGGGAAAAGTTTAATCAACCTTGGTTTTAATACAAGTGTTGTAGGATGACACTTAACTGGGGCGAGGATGAGGCCGTGGCACAAATTTAGCTATCAGTGTGGTCTCCATTAACAGTGAACGTGTCAGTGGTTACTTGTTCGTCTGCAGCTCACGTTACGCGCAAGCTGGGTTGTTCCCCTGCATGTTGGGTGTTGTGGAGATCGCGTTTGGCATGTATCATTTTGTAATCTTAGGTTGCCTAGAGTTTATTCATATGGGTTACTTGTCTAGGGAGTTTAAGAGCCTCCTAGACAGAAAGTGGGTCTGGTGACTTTTGCAGTCTGACACATTGCTCGTGGGGAGAAGTCTAAGGGGGAACCTGGCATACTGGATGTGCTAATAATTCAGCCATTTTGGTATGGTATAGGTTGAGATGCGTTGGATGGCTGTGGTGTCCTGTGGTAGACGTATCATCACAGGTTTGCTACTGTATTTGGACACCCTGCTTTGACATCACGGGTAGGTATTTTATCTACCATTATTATGGAGTATAATTTTCATTTTTTTTGTCTGCAGGATCTTGCTAGCTGCTGCATTCTTGTGCAGCTTCTTTGGTTGCTGCAGCCGCTTTGCTGCGCTTCTTTGCCACTCTGCTTAAACTGTGTCTTTTAGATCACTACACTGTCAGAAAAAAAGGGTACAGCCCTGGTACAGTTTTGTACCCCAAGGTCCAAATAACATGAATGTACTGTAACCCCAATGGTTCAAAAATGTTCCTCAGAGTGCATTTCTGTACCTTAAAAGGTACATTTCCCTACAGTTACGGTATAATTACAGACCCTTGAGGGTACAGCCCCAGTGACAAGAATTGTACCCTCAAAGGTACATATTGGTACTTTGTTTTCTGAGAGTGTACCGCTCTTACCGTTCTTACGGTGCTGTCTTTGTGTTTTAACCGGACACCGCTATTCATCGGAGTTGCATTTGCTATTTGGCTGTTTTACTTTGTATGGTGGGTGTGTGGTGTGTTCTGGCTTCTGCTGTTGTGTGTGTGTGTGTGTGTGTGTGTGTGTGTGTGTGTGTGTGTGTGATAGAGGGCCCAGTGAGTGGTCTGTCTGGGCTGAGTGGTGTTTGGTGTGTGTCTGAATGGAATATTATTAGTTGTGGTGTTGATGTCTATTTTTCCTTTTCAATTAGTTACGTTTAAAGAATTTTTTTTTATTATTATTATTTTAATTGGGCACTGTAAACTCTCAGTACTAGCTTGGGACAATTACACCTGGGGGGGGTCAGATGTATGGGGGCTTACTCTGTTGCTACACTTTTATATTTTTTGCAGATTTGTGTGTTGCATTTAGTGATTTGAGTTTGTGAATTGATTTGAATGTTACCTGTGTGGCATCACTGTGATTTACTGATATTTTCTTTGTGTTTCTGGAATTCCTTTTGGATTTAGGTTTTTGTAAGGGATTATTGTTGCCCTACTGCGTTTTAAGGCCTACTTGTGAAAGCCGTCATTCTAGAGTTACGCTTTAAAATTGTTATTTTTCACGACTGGAATGTAACCAATAAATTATCTGCCTTTGAGGAATCTTGCATTGTTACCAGCTGTCTCCTGTTATTTCGATTTGTCTTGTGTATTTCAGTCCGCGTTTGGGTATGTTTCCCTAGGTCCGTCATTGAAGTCTATTCGCGTCTGATTGTGTAGTGCTGCCTGTTCCATGTCCCTGCTCCGTTTCCCCATTAAATCCCATGTTACTCAATCCTTTGTATTCCTCTCCTGCTTCCCGGGCATCGCGATTGGTCACAAGAATTTCATTTTAATTTTTGCAGGATTTTTGAGCACAGACTTTGGAAACTAAATGACAAGGTGGAGATTGTATTTTCTTTTTATCATTTTCATTTTATTTTTTGCAGAAAATACCTCCCATAGTTAGTTATAGCTTAACTCAGAAGAACCCCACTTCAGTTTTCATGGGTAACCTCAGTGGGGCTTAAACCTTAGTCATGGCCGGGCTGCCACACAAGGTGTAAGTGAAATATGAGAAAATGAAAGGATGGAACAACGTACTTTGAAAAACCAAATCAAATTCTGTAGACCGAGTGTCTTCTTTGTCTCTTCTTTGAGCTGATATTCTTTTGCTCAGTTAAGTACTGATGAACTCTTTCAGTAATTCAAAACAATGCATGATATG
>JAODLD010000276.1:0-14001 GCA_026781065.1 Mormyrops boulengeri | reverse complement strand
CCCCGCCCCCCGCCCCGCCCCCCCCCCCCCCGCCGCCCCCCCCCCCCCCCCCCCCCCCCCACCCCTCCCCCCCCCCCCCCCGTCGCCGGGGCGGGGGCCCCCCCCCCGCCGTGATTTTACCACTGCTAAGCGTACTGCTACCTATTCTCATCAGTCTATTTTAACTTGGGTAAGACCAGGAGCATGCACAGAAAATGTATCTGGTGCCTCAGAGTCAACTTAAAAAGCTACACAGTGCTACAGTGACCAAAGACATCATAAGACACGGCCGAAAGCAAACTGGACTCTGTGATACATGATAATTTATCATGGAGGGATGTGTCTGACCATGAAAAGGTCAGTCTGTACACAGCAGTTCTGCAGAGATATCAGGCTTTGGCCAGACAGGGAGATAATGAGATTATGGCTCTGACACTAGCCCTGCCCCCCACTGGTGAAAAGCAGCCTACCCTGGAAGGTCTCAACAATGCTGCTGCGGCTGTAAGCAAGCCTGCTGTTGGTGATGTTATTACAAATGTGTCACAGCACAGCAAGAGAAAGGTTGAGTATATGATGGGTAAAATTTTTGAAAACCCAGACATCATTTTGTGGAACCCCTGCAGGGATTTTGTTTTTAACAGTAAAACTCTTAATGTGTGACTAAAAACATTACCATTCCTCAGAGAGTGGATGATGTGTATGACCTGTAGGGTGGGGAGAGTTTCTACAGGATTTGGCCCATCTCAACATGCCACACACACTCATACCCGTCCGCGATGTTCCTCATCTGATAAATGTGACCAAACGCGGGAAACCATCCAAAGCGCCACCACTCGGAATTTCACAAAGCAATAAAACACAATAATTTGTTTTAGTCATTCATTTAACACAACTACATGCTTTTTTCAAATTTATACGAGTCAAAAAACTTGCCAGTGATGTCATAATTAATGAACAGCACTAACCAGTGTTCTCCGCACTTGAACCTCGGGTGGATGCTGACAATGAAGGTAATATTGCAAATTATTTTTTACGTTTTCCCCTGGGCAACTCATCACAAGTCATCACACGGTCCTCATTTGAACTGAGAACATCTCTCAACTCTGTCACATTCATGGTTAGAAGTAGTTGTACATGTAACCCCTTTTTTAAACAGGTGATAGTAACCCCGCACAGTCCTGGCTATTTAAGGGTTACACTAACAATAATGTAAGGCGCAACAGGGTCCCGGATTCTCAGCAGTTGAAATGGTGAGCTGGCTGAATTTCCTAATACCACAAAATTAACAATTCGAATACTGGATATACTAAATGTTGAGACAAAAAAATAAAAAATGTAAATTTAGTTGCACGGTGCCTCCAATGTGGAAATACTGTACAACACTTACCTTTGGGGGTAGTGTACAAGTGTATCTCCCAGAATGTAACTTCAATATGCAAATTGTGTAGCAGTGAGGGCAAAATTGGTCCTATAGGGGACCTTACCAATATATTCCAAAATAACATGCAGAAGTTTTAGATGTTACTTTGCTATGCGTGAAATAAGCTGCTAATACACCTGAAGTATAATGAAATATAATTATATATTATTTATTAATCAGCAATAGTAAGTAAAAGAACACAGATAATAAGGATGATAGAATGGATTCATGAAGATAATAATGAAATAATGATAATAAAAGATCACAACTCAGTTAAAGAGCAAACTGGAGAGAATAAATAAATAAATAAATGATAAGGGCACCGTTGGGGCCCTGGTACACTCTCTGAGGTGTGCGTGTTAATTTCCGTTACTCACGATCCGTCATCCAGGCCAGGCGAATCAGATCGTGGAAACGAAGGGTGACGCAGCAGATGCTCCTGGGTTAATGGTCTAACTGTGCGATCGTCCATCCAGCAAGATGCTGCCGATCTGTTTTTGCTGTAAAAACATCATATGTGAAATTTTAACAAATTATTTAAAAATTTACAGGTAGCTCAATGAGGTTGAAGTTTGCTGTCTTATTGTCAGAATTTGCAGAAATGCATGGAACGCAATGTTGGTGTGATCCTAAGTCGGGAGCTGTGTAACATGCAGTACTGAAATTTCTGGTTGTCAAGCAGTAATACATATATTTTAAATAATCCCCTTTAGGCCCATCTTGGTTCTATGCAGACTTTGTTTTAATGAATTTATACAAGGCACTTTCACAGTTTGAAGTCAGTAACACCGTTAGTCTGCCAGAAAATGGATAACACACTACACTCGCTGTAGTGACTATAGCAGTGAAAAAACAATATCACTTTAGATGCGGACTGTCATTTTTACTAGCTGAACAGTGAACAGTCTACAGTGCTTTCTCATTCACTTAAAGTTACTTAATTGTCCGCTGTAGTCCTGAACCAGTGCAACTCCACGCTCTGCATGATCGTTGACCACTGTATGCATGTAGTGTTCTCTTGGCCAACTGGTAGCACATTAAATAGGTTAAGTTGTTTTTACCTGAGCAATATGCAGCAAGGAGATATATGAACCACTTCATATGCTAATTAAATGAACAAATTGTAGCTTTTGCATTTACCAATATGCTACTGTTCAATTGTTCATTAATGACAACATATATACTAGATAGTACCTATGTTGTCATGACAGTTAGTTTAGATACAGTAACAAATTATTTCAACCATAAATATTCAGTAAGTTGGAATATTTACAAGTTAATGATGTTTTTAATTATTGCAATTATTTTGGAGATCGACTCGTTACAGGCCTACTCCGGAATAGAATTAATACTCGCAGTGCTTTACTGTAGGATGAACTTTGAGGCGTTTGAGCTACCTCTAAATGTTTAACAATCTACCTGAAATTTGGCAGGAAGCATTTTGTGATGCCTGGACAACAGAGAAGAGGCAGACCTCGTAATGCAGGAGAAGGGTTTACTGGGGATAAATCTGAGTGCACCAAAAACCAGTTGGGAAATCCAAGTAGTCGGGTCGGTCGCGGGAGGTCCAAAGCCGGGAAGGTCAGTCCTACAGGCAGAGACAGGACGTGGAGACGATGGGACAGGAGAGAGGACGAAGGCAGACCGGGAAGGTAGGGCAGGGAAGGCAGGCAGGGAGGCAGGGTTGACCAGGGAAGCAGGGCAGGCAAGACAGCAGGGCACGACGAGGCAGGGCAAGCGGGGAAGACACGAGACAAAGAAGCGCTCAGTAGAGGTCATAAACATGGCAACAATACTTCGCAACCTTCGGTAGTTTGCTTTGGGTTTACATAGTGTGGAGTAATTACCGCAATTGCTAGCCACTGTGCTGCCCCGCCCCTGTGGGCGTGACACATTTTCTCAATTAACCTAACAAAGAGGAGGGTGAGAGTAAAATACTGTATATATATATATAATAAAACTTAAGAAGAACAATAATGTGCTTGCTCTGCAAGCACACTAATTATATTATATAAAATTAAATAAAAAATATAATATAAAATTAAACAATACTAATACTTATATAAGATTTTTACGTGATGCAAATCTTTTTCAGAATAATTTATATGTTTTTGGCTTATGCATTGCCAAAAAATATTCCCATGTAATTGTTTGCAAGCAATTGGCGAAGGACCAAAACCGCGAATGTGAAACAGGAGGGGCGACTGTACATTAAAAACAATTTTATTACTTCAAACAAAAGAAAATTCAGTAGGACAGAAAAATAAGGTGTCACGTCATGAGCCCATTTTATTGTCTTCTCATCAAATTTTCCCCCTTGTGAGTTCCAAGTGCCCCTTTTCAATAATGCAAACGTTAGTGGGGAAATTCCTGTGTTTGCCCTGTACACAGTCTTAATTTCATTGATGAAAACTAGGATGAAAATTATTTGTTTGTAGAGATTTTTATATTATAAAATAAATATTAACCTGTGATGTCAAAAACTATGCAGAAATGTACGGACACTTCCATCAACAAATAAAAATGAGAGAAAAATGTCTGGAAGTGGTGAATTTGAAATTTTGAGGTGATTGGGTCACGTTTACCTCACCGGTTTAAAACGTGTAAACCATGTATCCATCTGACAAAGAGAAACCACGTAAAATTGGTAGGGCGACCCCTACTGTCAGTGAATTTTATCGCAGGGCCCCTGCCCCTTGCTAGGCAAATTTTATCTGCAAGATTAAAAAATACCGAAATAACATTTCTTTTGAAAATGTCATTAAAATATTGTACATCGCGGTACAATGCCTGAGCTTTATGATGGTATGAAAAGCTAGATACCACCTAAGCCTAGTCTATGGCATATTTGGCTTTAAGTAGGAAAAAACTTACCAACACATGGATTAAGTTCACATTTGATGTGAAAGACAATAAAACTCAAATTGTGTGAAGCAGCAATAACAGGTAAAAACACAAATAACCTGAAGTGCCATGAAATGATTAGAAACAAATAGCTGCTTTCGGTTTAAATATGTTTAAAAAGTTCACCGGCATCAACTGAACAAGGTGTAGGAATAAGCACTACCCAGTTCGTTTTCACTAGTTTGATACTAGTTTATATTTTCATGAGAAGACTCCTGAGTTTTCTGTTTTCAAGTTCTATGCACTGGTATTTTTTTTTGTTAGGCTAGTATGAATTTAATGATAAAGCTCATATACAACCATTTTAGAGTTAGTCCAATGTTTCATATTAGCAGTCGTTCATAACTACAACAAAGTTAAACAGTTAAATCTGTCATTAAAGACCGCACTCTCAAACCTAATTCCATAATAACAGCTTTACAGAGATGTCCTTCAGGAATCTGTAGAGAGGATAGAGGTAGACCAGACTGTATGTGTGCACAGAGAATAAAGTGAAATTTTCAAGGAAATGTGAAAATTGTATATTGGACTATGACTTAAACTGTTCTGCAGGTTTCGTCATCTAAATCTGAAGTACATAGGTGACTAAACATCGAGTAATTTTCGTCGACTAAAACTACTGAAACTAAAAAAAAAACTGATATCACAAAAACTAAATTGCATATTCATCTAAGGCTAAAACTAAACCAATATATGCTGTCAAAATTAACACGGCCTGAAGAACAGCCCAGTTAAATAACACCTGATTCTACATTGCAGATTAGATTGTGGACCTAAATGACCATAAACACATACATGGAAATAAATTGTAATATTCTGCACAACATATAACTAAATATATTTCATTATCTAAACAGTTGAAATAGGCCTAAGCAATGGAGTGTTGCATAAAGCATACGACAATCACTCTTTACTGAATCCACATAGTTAGGTTTGTCAGTTCCAGTTATGGATGAAATGGATTTATGTGGTACAGTCAGTGTCATCTAGGAAAGGATCTCTCACATGGATGAGCTCATCTCACAGCCAAGCAAGACGCTATATCGAGATCAGAGAATGTGGCTAGCTTAGCCAGCTACGAATAGCTTCGGAGAGTCTGGCTGAATTGTCGCTGCTTCTTTAAGGGAACCGCACAGTTGTGCTTCTGGCATATTTGGGACCTTGGACGAAATACTATAAGCCAAATGCTCAGATGTGCAGCCACGCAGTTGTGCAGGTGCCCCTTGAGCGATGCCTCCCTGGACAATTGCCTTTGCCAGGATCCACACATGAGTCAGGACCTTCTAAGTCACCATTAGCACCACTGAGCCAAGAAGACTGTCAGTGAAGCATGCTGACACAAACGGCACAAACTAGGCATCTTGCCTAGTTTACCCTGTGAGTAGTATGTGCTGTTTTATTACTAGATTATGGGTGTACAACTTACTTAACATTAAGCAGAAACAGATATACAGCCATGATTTCTCTCGTTATGTTGTTAGTGTTTTTTTCTTCATTGGTAAACTCAGGAGCTGCAGGGAATTTGTGGATGGAAGTGTAGTACTGGAATTTATCCTCCCAATTCAACCTTTTGATCCTCCCCTTCAAGTGCTTGTGTTAGACTTATTGATTCAGGAGTGGTAAAGCAATAGACCGTAATCATAAATCTGTAAATAGGGGCACTGCATAAGGAGAATACACATTTTTTAGTTATTAACTCCCGACAAAGTGAGAGGTAATATGGGACACCGCGAGCTGCGTAAGCATAGTCCATTTTTTGAGGAGAAATAATCTCCTAGATTAAACACCACTTATTTCACTGTATGGAGATACCATACCACAATCCATCTCCTGTAACTGCTTGTCCCATTCAGGGTCATGGGGGGGTCCAGAGTCTATGGGCCCAAGGCAAGGAACAACCCAGAACGGGGCACCAACCCTTCACAGGGCACACTGACACACCACTCATTCACCCACCCACACCTACAGGCAATTTGGCAACTCCTGTCAGCCTCAGCATGTTTTTGGACTGGGGGGGGACTGGAGTACCCAGACCTCCACACACTTGGAACCCGGCAGAGACTCAAACCCACATCACAGAGGTGCGAGGCAGCAGTGCTAACTACTGCACAATCATGCCACCCCAATTTTTTTCTTTTTTTTTTTTTTTTTTTTTTTTTTTTTTTAAAGGCGAGCATTCAGAACAGTTTCTTATTTACAATGACAGCCTGGCAAGTGGTTTACTCACACTATAATTGGCTTTAGAAGAATGGGAGAATTGGCTGGATGGAGCATCTCATCCATATTTAGATTTAAATGACCAAAAGAAACTTGAATATGTAGGAGGGGCAAGACAGTTGTATCCTAGGCAGGCTAGATGGGCATTATTCTTAACCTGGTTTAATTTGACCGTCACCTACAGACCAGGCTCAAAAATCACCAAAGCAGATACATCATGGCAGGTTGAATCCCCACAGAGTGAGATCCTGAGACCATTTTGTCACTATCATGTATATCAGGTGGAAGATTATGAAAGAAATTTGGGGCACTTTGCAGAGCCGTCCTAGTCATCCGGTAATTCCATCAATGGATCAGTTTGTCCAGCTACTTGGGAATTAGATCAGTTAAATCTTAATTGAATAGATGTAGTAAAGCTTGTCAATTCCACTTATGGATGAAGTGGATTTAAACAGTAGTGTCATCTGCACCTAGGCAAGGATGTCATACAGAGGGTGATGAGGTCACCTTGTGAATTTTTGTCAGGAGTTCAGAGGTGCAGCCCTGTAAGATGCTATATCAAGATCAGAGAATATGACCATAACTCAGGAGCATCCAGCTAAATAGTCAGTCCTTCTTTTAGGGGAGAGAACCCCTAACTATATGTCAATGATTACACTGGTCAACAAATTTTTACAAAAGTCATGTCACTGAAATAAAATTAGTAATTTCTTATCAATTTTTACGTGCTCAACACAAATATCAACGTCAAAATGCAAAATTGGCTCTAGTTTTTTTGTAATCTGCAATACTTAATTAATAATTCGTGTTCTGTATTGTAAATAAATACATAAAATAATAACAGTTTTATGTAACAGTAGCTTAAACTGTATCCCACGAAGTCTGACATATTTTAAATGCTCAACCTTTCCGATTGGGCTTTATATAGTACACTGCTGACGTCAGCTTACTTCAGCAGCCGCCTGGCAGTAGTACTGCATTGTATCAGAAAATGATGCAGTAAACTCTGGATGATGTGTGCATGATGGTATTATGTAATGTGATGCAATATTACATCATTCTAGGCTTATTTAGGATGTTGTTACAGTCCTACTGGATAAATTTACACGGTGAAACACAGAAAATAAACTATATGAAGTATCTTCAAAACGAGAGGCAATAAAAAAATTTCATGGTCATATCCGTGTTCAGCACACCAAGATACTACAGATTAGGACCTTTTTAAGTCAGTAACAATTTCAATGTTGACCAGTGTTAAATGCAATGCTTCCTCCTTAAAAACATGTCTGAGTCTTTCCACTAGCACTGAGGCATGTGTGACTGCAAATTTTTTGACGGTCAACCAAACCAAGAAATGAATATTTACTGTTCGCATCCAAATCAACAATGTTTAACCTAAACCCTTTTCCAGCCACACCCCCCAGCTTCTACAATCTCGAGCCCCCCTACACAATCTCCCCACCTCTCCAAATAAATTAAAAGCACACAACTTTGTGTGACTTGTTTCTGTGTAATCTGGTTCACTAGATTTGTGTCTGTGGCTATCCTTTCATATAGCACTTATTCAGCTTTGGTGTGACTTCTCTCATTCCAGTTGATCACTGACTTATTGACACAATTAAATTCCCCCATGATACAGTTTGCCAGGTGGGGGGGATCTTCTTCCCCATGATAAATTTGCCCACAAATGATTTAACAATAGATTCAAATAACGTTGTGGAACAGGGTACTTTTGTACAATAAACTGGTAATAAAAGCTAGTCTCTTCATACACAAGGTACCTGGACAGTCAGTTTCACTTCAATTAAATATATGGGACGAATACCTTCAGATAATCAATAGAGGTTGTGTCATTCCCTGATATCCATATCAAGCTGAATTTCAGGCTAAGTGGTCATGTGTCAGTCTTTTACATTTACTGCCTCACTGTGTTTGCATTGTGTGAACCTCACTTGGAAACTCATTCTGAAGAATAAAGTAAAGTTGAAAGGTTAATGGGGGAACTACAAGGCACTTTGTGTAACATTTATGACTGTCTAGCAAAAAGGTATCAGAAGAGCAGCTTCTAAACCTCATTCTTCTAAGTATTTGATAGCTCACACCCTTGGGCAGTCAGCATAATTTTTTCACTGTGGGATTGTGCCAGTAATAGCAAAAGGTCCTCAGCCAGCTTGTCAGCCTAACGATTCCCACGCCTCCACTGTCAGAACCTTTTCCATCTGTAAAACTTCTAATTATAGTCAGTTACTGACATGAACCAGCAATGTCTGTCCTCCAGAACCCAGCTAGGATGAATGCTATAGATGGAGCTACCATCCCAATAATACTGAATGCATAAAACAGCATAAAGGATGGTATCTACAGGAAATATCTGGGCTCCATAGTTGAATCTGTGTTTCGGTTTTGCAGGAGAGGTGGACCTGGAGATACTTTCACAGCTGCGTAAGGTTTTACCAGATGTGAAGGTGGGCTGTGACATGGTGGAACCCAGTGAGCCGATGCTGGAGAAATGCAAGGGTACTAGGACTTCAAATACTCACATTCATATCCTGCATTTCAGAGTTTAGTCAAATACATAATTGTTTAACATGGTCAGTGTTAATAGTATTTAACTGAATTAATCATCATATAACATGTTGTAATGTTTATATAACAGATGCAAAACATTGTTTTGTCTTGTATAGAACTTGCGTTGAGAACTCCCAACTTAGAAAACCTAAACTTCACGTGGAATCAGATGACTGCCTCTGAGCTTGAGAAGCACTGGAGAGACAGACTGCCAGAGAAGAGATAAGATGTCATTCATATGACTCAGGTGAACATGTCTGCAGTTTCACTCTGTCTGCAGTTAATAGGTGAGAGCTGAGTTAAGCTACATTCAACAGGAAGAAGATGTAAGCTTGTAACCAAACAGATGTAAATTCAAGTCCCAGGATTTGCTCCACTGTTGTAACTGTGAACAAGGACCTCATTCCTTTATAAAATATTAATCTATATAAATCAATTAATAGTAATTTTACATTTAATTATATGCAATGATAAAATGATCCAACTGCTGTTGAAAAGCTCTTAGAGGTGCATTTTCTGATCAAGGGCGCCACCAGGTGGAAAGCATGCTGAACTGTTTTTATAATAACTTGCAGAGGCAAGTGAAAAAAACAGTGAACCTACATTTTGAATTTGCTGTTTAGTTGCAGAATGACATGATTCTCTATCGTCCATGGGTATCTCACACACAGCATCACACTTACAGCAACCTAGTAATAACAGTGATAGCCTACCATAAACATGTAGCTCTGCACATAAAATTTGACTGCAAATAAAATAAATTGTTTGACCTAGTTAAGTGTTGATAGCTAAAACAAAATCAGAGACTGAGAACTTATATAGGATCATTCTCCATTTGGAGTGGCAAACCATGTCACAGAGGTTGCAGGGATTAAAAACATACTGAAATTAGACACAGCTCTAAGAGTAAGCATGTACATTAATACAGGTAATGTATGATAAAATAACACATTTCCCTCATGATTTGTTCGATTTGTCTACCTTTATCTTATTTCAGATTTGTTCTACACCAGTAAAAATACCCATCACACATCCAAATTTCAACATTCGAGAAATCATTTCTATTAAACAATATTTTTTAATAACTTATGAAATTGTATTTAAAAAGTTCAGTTTATACTATGTACATCATTAACATTGCAGTACATTAAAAATGTAATCTATTTTAATAATATGTTTGTTACAGAGATCTTGGTAGTTGGTGTTATTGGAACACATTTTAACATAGTTCTTGCTATATTAAACTGCTTCCTTGGGTGTAGAGTCATCATAGAGGAAGCATCTCAAGGAACCAGAAGGTGAGTCCATACTTATTTAATAAATTTATTGAGAATTTTGTTTCTTGGGTGGCACTAGTGTTATGCACTGTAAGGGCTGGGTAATTGAATTTTTGTCAAAATAATCCCATATATCTTTTACATCATTCATCTTGAACAGTTGCATAAGGCCATCTTATCCCCTATGGGGCAGTCATCTTAAAAAAAAAAGTCTTCCATTAGTCAGAATGTGATAGCACCAGTGATAAACATTGCATTTTACATTGAAATATTTTTGGAATTAAGCTCTTAATTTTGTATGAATGTCAATAAGAGAGGGGCCACACATTGGTGCAGTTGTTAGCCCTGTTGCCTCACACTTCTAGGATCAGCGCTTGAGTCCTCCATGTCCTTGTGGGGTCAAAAACTAAGGGGAGTTTTTCACTTTTGAGATAAAAAAAATGATTTAAAAAATATATCTACCTCAATTCCCACTACAAATGGAAAGAGACTGTATAATGTTCATAGCTAGCATAAATTGACCAGGTTGAGTCATAAGATAAAACTAAAACTTATCTCTCTACACTTTTTTCAAATGAGAGATTCTTCAATGGAGATAGCAGGCTTAAGAAGACAAAGCCAGCATGGCAAGCTGACTTGGAGAAGCTCCCACAGGTGTGACCACGCACGTATTTGATCTGTGTCAAGGCAACTCCCATCACGAGTTTCATGAGTATTAGGCCTAGCAGCTTACAGAACAGTAGTGGATACACTACTTTGGGGGATAAATAGCAGCGTAAAGTACCATTACAGCACTTCATACGTACTCAAGTGAAAGTAAAAGTACTCCAATTTTAAACTACTTAAGCACAAATTCTAAAACAGAAGATAGATGCACAATTATTCTTTTCAAATCCAAACAATTTTCTAGTGTTTACATTGTACTGAAATAACTCATTTGCAGTGGAGTTGTGTTCAATAAATCCACAAAGTAGTGTACAGTAATGCCACGTTTGGGCACATTTTTGAATGATGACACATAAGCCCACCCTGACATAATGACATGTTTTACTGTATGGCCCTGTTTACACTTGGTTTTAAAATGTGTCTTAGCTGATCAGATTTACACCTGTGTCTATCCTGCATCTCCAAGGTGTCCAGCTGACCACTTGATATTTTTGTTATTGCTGATGCTGGTAGAAGATCAAATATCCCTGCGCAGTTATTGTGACATCCTTGTTGGAAACACTTTAGGACACATTAGCGTCACTACAAATAATATGTGGTCAAAGGCATTCCGGAGTTCCTTGGCAAGTGATTGGACCACAGTGAGCTTTGGTGGTCATTTATGCTTTTATTTAACGCTGACCACTTGTGATCCGATTGCCCAAGACGCATTTTAAAATCAAGTGTAAACAGGGTCTATAAATCTGCCAGGAAAAACAGCCCTGCAGTACAGAACGTTCATCTTTGTCCTTTTATGTTATGCATGAAACTGGTCAGAAAAACTTTTGAGATTAAGGGAATTTGTAATTACAATAACAAAGTTACATTCTTATAGAATGCATATTACTTAAGCCTATATTAGAAAAAACCCTGTTTATACCCACTTCTGCAGATGTGTATGTAAGTGTATGTTAGTTCAACATTATCTTAATACCTATAATGGAACATTTCTTATTTATATAAAGGCCAGTGGCTGCTTACATTAATTAAATTGGAGAATTTCTAATATTACCACTATCACAAAATATTCATACACAGCACCGTGGAAACTGTGCAAGTAAAACCTGATACAATATGAGCCAATATAAAGGCCTACTGTATTGTGAGCAGGGGTCAGCGCCAAGCTAACTTCTGACAAACATTTCAAGATGATTTTAATTCCATCTTTTATACGTAATTTTTAAAAAATATTTTGCTTACTTTTCAGCTAAGTTTTACGAGCTTCTTACCATTTTTATTTCAGTTTGTATTTTTAGTGACCTTCGTCATTTTAATCTCATTTTTTAAAAAGCAGTCCTCAGTTGAAAAGACGCAGCACGCAATGCATTACGAATAATGGCAAAGCTTTAATAAACATCGTAAACCCTAGAGCATAACTATATTTGACACCTCTTCCAGGCACCACCCCCACCCTCTACCGACCGCTAACAACGACAAATTTAATGAGCTGATAAGAGTGAAGAATGAAGATCGTTCATTGTTTAATTCTGTGCCATACTGCAATGAACAATATAATATGTAACATTTCGTATAAAGAAAAATTGCGATTGATAGCTTGTATAGTGGGCGTTTCCTTTTTCAGAATTTATCTTGGATTCTGTTCCTTCCTACTGGTAGTTTTCACTGACCACAATCCATTGGTTTTCTAGGGTCAAACGAGTAATGAAAATCAAAGGCTAAAAGCAATAGGGATCAAGCTGCTGTCTGGACTCTTATGATCATGTCTTTGCTCAGTTGCACAAGAAAGGGGTTAAAATCGTTCTTGCAGATGCCCAAAATCTAGCCTACGCTGAATGTGTATTTATGGTGCTTGATTACTGGAGATTTGTTCTTCAAGATGGGGGTGTTATGACCACTTGATAACTCATTTTGTGAATGTATGTTTTTCCCTCTTTTTTCTCTACCCTTTTCACCTCCACATAATGATTATAAGATGGTTAAGTGACATAGTGCCCTGTGTCAAATGATTACAGGATGATCCGAAGCATCCAAGCAAAAAGAGGCTGGCGAACTGGCATTCGGGGGCGTATTTCCACTCACCTTACCTGATTGCTTTCTGCTTGGGTCTCTGGCTCTTCTGTAAATTAACTTGAGATGGTGGAATTAGTGCAGGATTGTTTTTTTACTCAGTTTGTTAATACCCCTAGCAGGGGAGAAGCCCTTCTTAATCTTGTTTTCTCAAATAACCAAAATTTGTTGGAATATATATTTTTTCTGTAAGAAAATTAGCAATTTTCTTTAAGTTTCTAATTTAACAGCTGGCATTAATAAAAATACAACATAAATATTAAGACATCACATTTTAAAGGTCTTTTTGTGAAAATTTCATTCTGAGTCGTCATCAGTATCAATGGCCGGATATTCCTTCCTTACTTCAGAAACTGTGCCCTGTAACAAAAACATTTATGGAATGTTTGATCCCAATCCATTGATTACTTAATTACTGCTAATTAAAACTAAATAATTATGTGGCAACTATCTAAGTCGACTAACCAAGTCTACTAATTTGTACAATTATACAATTTGTATGCAAATAGAAAATTCACTGAAAAAGTAATAGTAATAGGTTGACATGCAATGATAAGGGCATTGAATATGAAATGTCATTTAAATGTTTACCTTGTGTTTATCTCCACCTTTTCTGTGTGGGGTGCGCCGTAGCAAGTCAGCAATAGCGTCTTCAATTGCAGAGGCCGTGATCTTCCGATTGTGCCTCTGGTGGGCTCCTGAAGTAGAACACAAACATTTATATATATGAAAGACTAAATTGCCTCTCTTATTGTAATAAGGTTTTTACATGTGTAAATAAAGTATGCAAGTTTTACATATTTTATTTTTAACACTCAATGTCGCGTCACAAAGAATAAAACAACAATAAAATTAATGACAATAAAAGTACTGAAAGCCGTAAAAGTAACAGCTTCGGACATT
>JAODLD010000275.1:0-14007 GCA_026781065.1 Mormyrops boulengeri | reverse complement strand
CAGGCCCGCCTGCTCTCTGCTCCCAGAGGAAGAGCAGCTGGCGGCCGGAGCAGGAGGAAGTGTGTGGGGGGAGATAGGAATCCTGGAATGGGAAAAACCTTCGGCATGGCGCAGAGGGCCCTGTCCCCACACACACTCGTGCACGCCCACACATACCTATAGCAACGCACAGTTTGCCTGTTAGAGGTGTCCAAGCGGGCAGCTCCGCCCAGTCACAACCATGCCATGCACCAGGACACACAGATCACAGAGAGTCACAGGGGGCTGTGCACCAGGATACACAGATTACACAGAGTCACAGGAGCTGTGCACCAGGACACACAGATCACAGAGAGTCACAGGGAGCTGTGCACCAGTACACACAGATCGCACAGAGTCACAGGGAGCCGTGCACCAGGACACACAGATCACACAGAATCACAGGGAGCCGTGCACCAGGACACACAGATCACACAAAGTCATAGGGAGCCATGCACCAGGACACGCAGATCACACAGTCACAGGGAGCCATGCACCAGGACACACAGATCACACAGAGACACAGAGGAAGGATGTCACTGCACAGCTGACGGAGAGTGTGTAGTCGAAAAAGGTACAGAGGGACAGGTCTCTCAACAGAAGGCATCAGGAGAATGATTTGGAACAAACGTGGTGAGGATTATCAGCATGACAGGAAGACACTGGGGGGTGTGCATGAAAGTGTCCCCCCCTTGACTGGGTGGCACAGGACCAGGCTGCCTGCTCTCACTAGGCACTGGGAGCTGTGGTCAGACTGCAGCTGGCTACCCGCTGACAGTGTTTGTGCTCCGCCTGAGGTCCTCCTTCATCTGCTGCCTTTGGAAGCGGGGAGGGCACTGTGGGGTTTTTCCGTGCCCCCCCCAACTCCGTTCCAGCCGTGGGCAGCTGTCCGGGCTGTGGGGATGCGGCGCCGTCACTCTCTCACTGGAAAAGGTGAGGTAGTGGAATAGGCTGGGGGGTTTGAGAGGCTCAGCTGAATCACACTCGGCTGCAGGGAGCTGCTGACGTCTTTGAGGCTCATTGCTAAAGCACCTCTCCGAATTACCGGCAGTCCCAGAGACCCCTGTGCGCCCCGCTACTCCAGCTCTTTGTACACAGCAACTTATATACTCCATAAAAAATCACACATGCAAACACGCAGGTGGTGTGTCTGTGTGTGGCCATCACCAGGACACACAGATTACACAGAGTCACAGGGAGCCATGCACCAGAACACATAGATCACACAGTCACAGGGAGCCGTGCACCAGGACACACAGGTCACAGAGAGACACAGAGGAAGGATGTCACTGCACAGCTGACGGAGAGTGTGTAGTCAAAAAAGGTACAGAGGGACAGGTCTGTCAACAGAAGGCATCAGGAGAATGATTTGGAACGAACGTGGTGAGGATTATCAGCATGACAGGAAGACACTGGGGGGTGTGCATGAAAGTGTCCCCCCCTTGTCCCCACCTCTCCGAATTACCGGCAGTCCCGGAGACCCCTGTGCGCCCCGCTACTCCAGCTCTTTGTACACAGCAACTTATATACTCCATAAAAAATCACACATGCAAACATGCAGGTGGTGTGTCTGTGTGTGTGTGGATTATGTTTATGCTATAATGTGGGGACTAAATGTCCCCCACAATGTGATAAAAACCTGTTATTTCAACGTTGAGGGGACAATTTTTCAGGTCCCCACAAAGATCATTGAATGCAATCGAAAAACAAAAAATGGCAAAAGTCTTGTATTTAGTTTGGTTACTTATGGTTAAGATTAGACCTGGGTAGGGGATAAGGTCGTCATGTTGGGATTAGAGTTTTGAATTGAGAGTCCCCACAAAGATACATTGCCCGGCCAAAAAAAAGTGTCTATTTTAATTTATATCAGCAAATACTTAAGAGCCACGACTGGACCATTATTATAGCTCAGCAACATTATGCAGCAATAAAGTACAGTCAGCTGAGTACCTCAATCTACTGAATGGCCAGGTTACACCTCCATCCATCATCAATGGATTTTTCTCTTCCCTGTTGTCATGGGCATATTCCAAGACAAGAATGTTAAGATTTATTGGGTTCAAATTGTCAAAGAGTGGTTCAGGGAGCATGAGGAATCATTTTCACGCATGACTTGGTCACCACAGAGTTGTGACCGTAACCTCATTGAAGGTCTTTGGGATGTGCTGAAGGAGGCTTTATGGAGTGGTTCAACTCACTTGTCAATACAGGATCTCGGTGAGAAATGAATGCAAATCTGGATGAAAATAAAGGGTGAGATGTTGCATAAGCCTGTGGTGACTCTTTTTTTGGCCGGGCTGTGTATAATGGTGAGGCGCTTCCAAATTTTAAATTTTTTTTCACCAGAAAGCAACAGACAGTCATGAAAGGTTTTGTAAAAGCAAAAATGAAGCCTTTATCTTCATCAGCTGGATTCGACCAATTTGGAGGCACAGATAGATCACTGAAATGGTTTCAGTCCTACTGTGATGGTAGATAATTTTATCAAGAAGGAAGTTTTTCTCTTTCGGCATGTACCAGGAAACCCAAGTAACAGACAGTCAGAAATAGGCCTCATTTATGTGACGCACCTACATCAGTCTATCACAAAGTCTGGAAAAAAGCCCAGGATGAGTAGAAGAACAAAACTAAAAATAACCAAGAAAAGGGTCTTAGACACACTCTTGCACACAGGGTATACATTACCTAGAATTCATTTTAGAGCTAAAATTATCACTTAAATGTTCCTTCAGTAACACGAATGAGTGGACTGGATTGGGATAACCATTATCAATAATAGGATCTTTTCCCCACACAAAAGTACAGCAGTGTCCCAAACCTCCTCCTTTTCCCCTCAGTTTCCCCCTAATTTTTGGCTGCCACAGACACGGTCGGGCACAAGGTGTTACCGGTAAGGAAGTACTAGAGCTACTCTCAACACCTTTTCAAATTTCCTATCACAGCAGGGCCCCACAATGCGGTGCCACATTGCCGATCGGCAAGATGTGATGAGCTCCATTGTAGCATCAACTTACAGCAGCAGCACTTTTTCCCTGTAATATGTTTGCTTCAGAGTAATACTGAGAGTAATAATCAGAGAACCCCAGAGTAATAATCAGACATTGTCAGAGTAATAATAAGAGATCCTGAGGAACAATAATGTGCATATTTGTGCAATATCATCTTTTTAGCTTTCTACTTTTATTATGTAAGCACCAGTCTCTAATCTGACTCTAATTCTTCTAATCTGAAGAAAAACGTTGTTTCTAAGAAATAAATGAGGGACTAGTGGAAAGTATTATGTACGTGTTACTTTGCTGACAAGAAGCATAATCCTTCTTAAATTCCTCCACAATCACACAGTCAGACTCATACAAGGCGGAAACTAACCACTAACTCACAATTTCTCCGGTCCAGAACAAGACCCCCCCCCCCCTTTATAATATGCATTTTACTGTCTGTCCTGGGCTCCAAGTAAATGCTTCATAGTAAATATTAATTTCATTGAACAGAGATTTGTTGTCATGTTGTCATGATACACCACACTTTGTATTTTGAGAGGGACTTAATGACGTCTGGGTTGCTCCCTAAAGAGTTTCAGGATGTTACATGGCCACCAGTTGTATTAAACATGTGGAAATTAATAAGTAATTGGGATGATCAGTAACTCTTGTCACTTGCTGAATGACAGACCCCTCCCCCCAAAGCTACCAGAGAGGAATAAACAATGCTTCATCAAAATTCTGTTGTTCTTTTTCTTTTGGACTCCTCCTTTGGTGTCAGAATTGCTGTTCCTTTCATTTTCATGTTTTCATGTTTGTGTGCAATAATCACCTTTTTAATAATAAGGAAGTGCTAAACAGGGTCATGGCATTAATAAATTATCTATTCTAAATTTAGAGTCCATTGAGCTTTTAAGTCCCTTCTTAGGTACTGAGGTACTGAGCATTATCATGATTTGGATGTACTGAGCATTTTGAGGTACTGAGCATTATCAGTGACACCGATAGTAAAGAATAGAATATTAAACAACCAATTACTGTAAATTCATTTCAGGCAAATAAAGCAGAAATACTGGATAGATGAAACTAGCAGTCTTAACCCTCTGGAGTCGGCTATCCCGCCAAAAATTAAGGTTTCTGACAAGTATATGTTTAAAGTTGATTTTAACAAAATAATAATAATAATAATAAAGATAATAAAAAAGAATAACATTCTAAGTGGTCTCAGATTATTGGTGCTGAGTTTGTGCTGAATAAAAACACATATAACACTTTGGGATAAATGTTTTTTAGATAGGTGAAATGTTTTAAAATGTCAAGGCATGTCAGACTACCCCAAAAGTGGCTGAGAGGCCTCAGACTCCAGAGGGTTAACAAATTAACACTTAAATTAAAAAACGTTTTGGCAAAAAGATTGAATACGGCTCTTCATTCAGTCTTTTTTGGCCCCTACAGTGACAGTACTGTTTGTCTCTCTTCTCCCTCCCTCCCTGACATCTCTGGGCTGCTCTCTACCTTCCTAGGTGCTGTGGTCATCGCGTTTGTGGTGTGCTGGCTGCCTTACCACACGAGACGGCTCATGTTCTGCTACGTCACTGAGTGGACTGAGTGAGTGCCGCAGATCAAATCGGTCAAGATGCATTCATGAATACCTGTTTATAAATAACTTATTTTACATATGAAATGTTCTAGGCCTATGATGTTTCCTGTCCTGCCTTTTATGTAAAAGGAGTCGTTCTGCAGTATTGTTTTCAGAAAAAAATAAACAAGTCACATATGTCACAAGGAATGTTTGGAGCAGAGTGACACTGCAGATCGTAAAATGGTACTATTTTGCTCCACTGCTTTAGGAGGAACAATCATGTTAGAATGCTAGCAGAACCACAGACATAGCTACACAGTGAACTGTGTCACACGCCACTAATACATGATGTACTGTGCTGGTCAGTGCAAATAAAGCAAAATGCAAAGCTATTCAGAGAAGGGAATGCACTCTCACTTTCAGTGGTGGATGTCAGATGAAATGCTGTAAAATTCCTTCGATCTATCCATCCATCTTATAACCTTTGGTAAAGGGTTGCAGGTTAGTGTGCATATGATGTTTAAAGATCCTCATCCTTAGGTTACTTATTGAAAACCACATAAGTAACAAACTAAAAAAAACAGAAAAAAAGTACTTTGAGCACAGTCATAGTGTGTCTGGCACCTAACTAATCAATATTGCAAACAGACAGGAGCACTGAATTGAAAAGGCTGTTAGTAATGGGATTTGGTCAGATTCTCCTGACTAAGAGTGTTAACTGCATATGTTTCCTTCTACAGTTGCCATGGTTTTTCAAATTTTATTCAGCCTTACAGATGATGGGAGAAAAAAGTGTCCTTCACTCGGACTAAATGAATGCATGCTTGTGAAGGCCGAGGGACACTTGAGAGGAATTACAGTATATAGGATGTTTTAGTTTTTACCACAAGTACACTGACTTAGCTTTTAATAATATAATAACAGAGGTAAAGGCTGCCAAGGAGAGTTGCATAAAGTGCATCAAGTTCATATCCTGATTACACAAATGCACTAGCAAGGAATGCAATAATGAATGGCTTTTTTTTCCATTCTGCTGAGTTACACTTGCTTATTTGGCTGCTGGATTTATCCAAAGCAACTTTTTTAACCCTAAAGTAAAGCTGAAAGTTTTTACTTTAGAAATTGAGGTACAGTGTCATTTTCAAGGGTATTGTACTATGGAGGGCCCTTCAAACGGGACTCATTACAGACATCTCAGCTCCGCTGTACTATGGGCAAACAGCTGTGCGTTATAAACTTCGCATGCTTTTGGCTCTAATATCTTGTTCCGTATAATTCAATGTCACTGAAGCAGTTTTTCTGTTATTGAAATACTGAATGGATGCAGTAATATTGCTGTCTGTTACAACACCTTATTCTGCTTATGCTGACCAAATGATATACATTAATATACATATAATATTGCCTTTACTGCCTGAATGACCATATATCTTTCTAATTCTCTTAATCTTAAGAGTTAGAAAACGATTGCGGTGTTTGTGGACTGAGGTCATCAGATAACAGGAACTTCATCAGAATCAGATTTATTGGCCAAGTATGTTATACAAGGAATTCAGTTCCAGCCAATGGTGTCCCTCAAGCTATACAGACAATATACAGACAATGAACATATAATTTATACACAGTACACAATCCATCCATCCATTTTCTGTAACCCCTTATCCTATTCAGGGTCTCAGGGGGTCAGGAGCCTATCCCAAAAGCTACGAGCATAAGCCAGGAACAATGCACAACATACAAGCAATATACAGATCATATACAAGACAAGTAATATACACAAAGTACAGACAACAATAATGAGCATCACGTATGGGAATGAGATTGTGGTGTGTGACCATGGTACAATACAGTATTTGTAGATGTAAGGCAGTTGATACGATCAAAAAATTTTTAAAACCATAAAAATCCCTATTGATGCCAGTAAGTCTAGGAAACACTGCAGAGACACTTTGATGGCCCTGGGAATACATCCAGTCTGACCAGAGAAAATTTGGGAAAGTAGCCAATCTTTGCAGGATTGCCAATTTGGCCAAAATCTTTGTACACACAAGGCTTGGAACTGTAATAACGAAATAAATTGATTAAAAAAAATGAATTAACAAAAAAAATTCACAGAGCTGTTAGAGACTAATCAGTAATTAGGAAAAGCATTTTCCTGCAGTTACAGTATATGGTGTGTGGCAAACCAACTAATGTTTCTAGTATTATGTAAACAAAAAAAAAAACTAGGTAAGTGGTTCTGTATGGACCTTATGCATGGATTGATGAGATCAAGCAACATTCCCTTCCTGTCTCCTTTCTCCCACAGCAGCCTGTATGACTTCTACCACTACTTCTACATGGTGACAAACGTGCTGTTCTATGTCAGCTCCGTTATCAACCCCATCCTCTACAACCTGGTATCGGCAAACTACAGGCAGATCTTTTTCTCCATGGTAAATTACTTCTGCCTGCCCTGCCACCAGAAGAAGCCGAGACAGGTCCTGACCAGATACTCCAATAGTACCTCCAGCAACCACACCTGCTCCACCAATGTTATGAAGGAGACTGTGTACTGATCTCTGATTAGCTAATGCTAATTAATATCACCTGGCAAGCATGGGAGGATCATGGCTACAGTAAACTCAAAGTAGCAGAATTAATCTCAGACTGAATGTGCCAATAATGGTATTCGTTGTTTTTTTTTTTCATCAGCCTTCAGGGAAAGGGGAAGGTAAGAGTCATTTTCATAATTGCCCAAAAAGTTAAGTTTTATACACATACTCAGTAATCAAAATATTAATCTCATGGCTTGTTAATTATTTTCAGCTCAGGTGCCTGTTAGTGAATTTTCTTGAGCAGAATTAAGAAAGAAAGACTTTCATTCTATACACCGTTCAGTTCTATATTCTAGCCTAATAATGCAGCAACATGCTATATATCTATGTATTTAGAATGCTAAAAGGATAATTGTCCTATTCTCCTTGCGGCCAACGAATATTGATGTTTGAAATAAAATCCTGAAATTGTAGAAGGTTGCAAAAGGATTCCACTGTCCCTCAGCATAACTCATCATTTTTGACATGCACAGAGCGGAAAGAGTGCCGGCATGCTTTACCTTCGTGGGTAAAAGGATAACAGACCTGGATCCTCAGCTTAGGCTTCAAACAGAGACCGTGTCACCTCTGAGAGTCTGAGAGTGGCAGAAAAGAGCATGGATGGCAGATATATTATTTCCTTGATAGCTCAAAAGGGAGCATGCTGCCATGTTAGATATATCACTGTGTTGCAGAGGAAGCTTTGTCTTCACAGGTACTTCACCCTTTAAGTGACATTCAGCATAAACCCTTCTGTACAAAAGCAAAAATCTCTTTTCCAAAACAGAAACACTGTGCCCAGTAGATAAAGAGAAATTTTTCATCAAAACTCCTCTGTAGATAGTTCTAAATACGGCTGCATTTCTAGTCATGTGCCTTTGCGTCCATCCTAGGCTGTGAATGTTTTTCATCATCATGCAGCTTGGCAATAGTGCATCATCCAAATTTCTCTCAATTCGATTTTTACAAACATCATAGCAAATGAATGTCCCATTACATTTTGCTATATGTGGTTTAAAGCATTGGATGACTGTGCCCGTTTCTTGTCTTATTCAGATTGCTTTAGCAAACCAGCCTCATGAATTTACCAAAATGGGTCATAACACTGACCGAAAAACAGCAATGTGTTTTCTCTTTCATTTAAACCCAGCCCACTTAGAGAACAGAATAAGGAGCACAGAATGAAAACAGTGTTTTCGATCCCAATTCTTACACATAAAAATGATTTAAGAATCATATATTTGTTTCTAATTTGTTTGTGTCTAATTACACAAGATTTGTTCAGCATTAATGAATCATATATCAAGAACCGTATTCACAGCATCTGCTATGTGAACAAAGTGTGATTACATCATTATTACATGTGATGGTGAATGCTCATTTTGCCACTGTGATGAATATGTATTTTGCTTTTTTTGTGATTGCAGTGTTTGTTGTACTGAGGCTATTCTTTTGAAGTCATGTGGCTTGCATCTGTTATTGCAAAAAGGCTTGTAAAAATGAGCAAGAATGAAATATCTGCTATATATTTATTTCTAGATAACTGAATGAGAAAATGTATGACATAAACACACTGCTCAAAAAAATTAAAGGAACGCTTTGAAAACACATCAGATCTCAGTGGGGAAAAAAATCATGCTGGAAATCTACAGTATACTGGTATGGACTGGGTAATGTGCTAGGAATGAAAGGATGCCACATTGTTTGATGGAAATGAAAATTATCAACCTACAGAGGGCTGAACTCAAAGAGAAAAATCAAAGTGAAAAAATGATGCAGCAGGCTTGTCCATTTTGCCAAAATTTGATTACAGCAACTCAAAATCGTACTCAGTAGTTTGTATGCCGCCCACGTGCTTGTATGCATGCCTGACAATGTCGGCATGCTCTTAATAAGACAACGGATGGTGTCCTGGGAGATCTCCTGTCCTCTCATCTGTGAAAAGCACAGGGTGCCAGTCGTGGACCTGCCAATTCCGATATTCTATGGCAAATGCCAGTCGAGCTCCACAGTGCCGGGCAGTGAACACAACCAGAGGATGTTGGGCCCTCAGACCACCCTCATGAAGTCTGTTTCTGATTGTTAGCTCAGAGACATTCACACCAGTAGCCTGCTGGAGGTCATTTTGTAGGGCTCTGGCAGTGCTCATCCTGTTCCTCACACAGAAAAGCAGATACCAGCCCTGCTGATGGGTCCAGAGTAACTGCCCGTGTTCTGAAATCTCTTCCATGCCATTGAGACTGTGCTGGGAGACACAGTAAACCTTCTGGCAATGGTACGTATTGATGCGCCATCCTGGAGCAGTTGGACTACTTGTGCAACCTCCATAGGGTCCAGGTATAGCCAAACGCAGAACTAGTGAAAAAACAGCCAGAAATTATGAGGAGCAAAAAATGTCAGCAGCCTCCACCTGTTAACCATTCCTGTTTTGGGGGTCATCTCATTGTTGCCCCTCTAGTGCACCTGTTGTTAATTTCATTAACACAAAAGCAGCTGAAACTGATTAACAACCCCCTCTGCTACTTAACTGACTAGATCAATATCCCAGAAGTTCAATTGACTTGATACTATACTATACTATTAAAAAGTGTTCCTTTATTTTTTTGAGCAGTGTACATGAAGGCTTCTTTTTAAGTATCCTGATATTAATAACATTCAATAAATAAATGTGTACATGGACATACTTTTTGAGAATAACGTGATTTTTGTGTTATTGCAATGGTCATACACATGCACACATGCATACACATACACACACACAGTCGGGTATACCTATCTTTATGGGGATCGCTCATTCACTTCTATGGGAAAAATGCTAACGCTAACTATGACAACCTTAACCCCCACCCAGCCCTAACCATAACCATAATTATAACCAAGCAAAATACAAGTTTTTACATTTTTAGTTTTTTCATAGCAATCACCAATTTTTATAAAACAGAGTTTTCCCATAAGGGAAAAAAACAGATATTTATTACGCTATGGGGACATTGTGTCCCCATAAGGATAGGTATACGCACTCACACGCACACACACACAAACACACGTCAACCTGCATGGCTTTGATGACCTTTTCAAAACTTCCAAGTCGCTGATTAGTGCCTGGCATTTAATTAAAAGTCATGGGGCTCAAATGACCATAACCAAGATCAGCAGCAGCAAGCATTATCACACATCTTTCTTCCCATTGAATGGTCAAATGCGGTCAATATAATAATATGGGGTAACTCTTTACTTAAAGCTGTCATCTATAACACAGTTTAATGTTTGGTATTAAAAATAATGAAGCATTACAACATCTTCCTTTGATAGTCATAAGGCATTATAGTGTTGATTAAAATACTTCATAAGCTCAAATGAAGCTGTCATCTATAACGCAGCACAGATACCTTCATAATGCAGTATAATGGTTAGTATAATAATTAAGGTTGATTTGTACTTCATTATGAAGGTATCTATAGTGCATTATAAATGAGAGCTTCATAAGGCAGTCATAATGCATAATACACATGGCTATAATTTGTTATTCCTTTTATATATATTTATAGCCATATTTATAATGATTTATGAATGCATTATAATGTGTCATGAACATGTTCATAGATTCTTATAGACATAGCATTCATAGAAAGTGTTACCAAATATTGATCTGTACAAGTAAACAGCAGGAAGTGCAGCTGGTGTTAGTGTATAGATTAATAAATCCTATTTTTTTTTATGAATACTTTGTGACTAAAGATCTGACGGCAAGGTGCTGTTATGTAAGAGGCTTGTTTTTTTTCGGAAAATTTATTCTTAGTTCACGGTGTATGTAAAACAGTTGGAGGACACTGTCTGGGCAAATATAAAATTGCCTTAAAATTCATTTCAGTGGGCAGTTCCCTGTAAACAAAGATTCTTTATGCAGACCAAAGCAATAGTGTATGACAATAGTGTATACAGTGTGATAAACAAACAGTGTATGACAGTTTATGACTCATGGGTGGATCTTGATGTTTGCACTTTAGGAGATAAAAAGCCCGCATCTTGCTTACCTCATGTTTTAACGCACATATCTGATTCACACATCCTATTATTTTGTCTACCTGTAGGGCACCTAAATACCAGCCATGCAAAGGTGCAAATTGTCAGCATAGAACATTGCCCAATGCTGGTCTTGGCAATTAATTGCAATTTCGACTCAGGCAACTCAGGGGGCCTCCACCAACCTCCCTGCACTCCGCCCATGGTCTGACTGTGTGTTTTTGTGTGTGTCGTAATGTTCTGGTATAATATTGAGCATATGTTGCCTGGAATAACCTCCTGCCATCTCCCCTCCACAGCCCTGAATTGTACTTGATGTATAATTCTAATTTTATGGAGATGCAAGGTTTCAAGTCCCATAAGTCTTTAGTTTTCTCCCAAAATTGCATGTTTGTGCATCTCGCCCAGGCTGTATCCCAGCCGTGTTATTCCCTGTCCTGCCTGGGATGGGCTCTATTTCATCCAAACAAACAGACAGTGGGGGGGGGGGACAACAGTAACCCCAGTTCCTACACAACTGAATAAGACATGAAAAACTAGAAAATACAAAAGAAATATGAGCGGAATATATATAACAGAAACATATTGTTCTGCATTGTGATTCATTGTTAAAGATGGCCAGAGATTTGCAGGCAAGTATTACCCTTTTGTCTAGGACTAACAGCCGATGTACCATTGGAAGAAAACCAGGAATAAGGAGGGTCAGAGTGACAGATGAGTTCACACACAAGCGCAGCTGCTCCAACTTCTGGTCTAAATGAAAAACATGAAACCTGCAATCCTACTAGCACAATTCCTCCTCGTACTTCCATCGTGCTGCTTAATGGCAGGAACAGTGTTAATTTTGCTTTAAAGAGCCACATTTTATGCCCTGTACATTGCCACTCAGAAGTGTATTCGATACCAATTTGCAGTAAAGCACTTACAACAATTACATACTGGAATAAAGGTGTTTTAATGTATTTCGGTAAAAATTAAAGCAAATATAATCACAGTGGTGAATATATCTTGCATTTCCGCAGCTGTTCTGTGTGACCTAGGCTTTGGGGTAATGAAGATAATGAAAAGCTGTGCTTGTACTTTCCTGTCAGATAGTTATGGGCCACACATGTCCTACCTGATCAGAGGCTGCTGCCAACATTGCCGTCACTTTCAGTTCCGTGCTCTGAAAGTGACCTGTTGTGAGGGCTACTGTACTTATAAGATCACTTACTTCAAGGTCTGCTCTGATTTAGTGTGACTCTTTGGTGCCCAGACTCCAGCTGGCCCAAGTAGTGGAGCTAAAATGCAAATAAAACAACCCCAGCAGGACGTTTTTACCACCTACACCTAACTCTTCAAATATTAAAAAGACATAAACCACTAAAAGAAGAAGAATCTGGGGAAATGATGCAGTGTCCAGCATTGATTTTCAATGCAGTTAATAATACTAATAGGATGACATAGTGGTTTGGTGCTTAGGGGTGCCTCACAAAGCCAGGTTTGTGCGTTTGATTTCTGATTTGATTTGCTCTCTATGTAGAAATGGAATTTGTTTACTGTCCCACTGTTTATGTAAATCTCCTTCACAATGTCCTCCCACAGTTCAAAAACATCTGGTCACGAGGTGTCTCTGAATACAGTTACTGTAACTCGTGGCATGACGAGACCTAGATAGCAACGGGAACTTTATTGATGTACACAAACAATCAGAAGCAAAAGGACCGAATGGGATCAAAACAAAGGCAGATAAGCCAGCTAAACATGAAGGAGCAAGAGGGAAATGGTAAATATTGGGGAAACCAGTACCCAAGAACATTAACAGAGAACACCACAAGCAGAACTAATACACACACAGCACTAACAGTAACTACCAGAGATACAGGGCAAGGGTATATACATAGGTGATGAGGTTTAAACAAGGAACAGGTGTGAGTAAATAACGACTTAATTTAACACATTATTACTGAAAAGAGGGTGGAAGACCGGATAATCAGCGGCATCTGCTGGCCAAACGGGTACATGACAGACGCATTCTGACACGTAGTATGAGATAGTGTCATGGGATAAACCCAGTAGACTCCAGGCTTCCTGTACTGGGCAAGTGATCAGTGAAAACTGATGTATTAATAAATAACTAAAGAACTGTATTCATATTGCATTCATATTTTGTTTGAGAATTAAAAATGCAAAATGCTTTCACATAAAATGCACGTGTTCGTAGGCCTTTTTAAATGGAACATGGGATAAGCCCCAAAAGAGTGGTTAATGCATAATATCACACAATAGAAAGACACCCCTGGACACCAAAGACCACTGGCGTGACTGAGAAACACCTCAGTAATTAAAGTGATTCAGTAATGCAGCCAAAATTAGTTCATGCCACAGTTTGCGCTAATTCTTTCACACCCAAAAAACTGATTTATCTTCTAATAATACCTGCTAAATTATTCACAAGTAATTTTGTGCTGATGCTTCCAACCAGTGGTGCCTATAGGAGTTTGACGCTGGGGGAACAGAATTTGCCTTGGCAGTGGAGTGGGGGGTAAATGTGATATTGCACATATGCAATAGTCACATTATGAAAAGATGGGAGAAAGATTTAAAAATAATTTTTGAATAATAAAGATTTCATCATTTAAAATTAGACTCATTTAAAATTTAGTTTCACAACTAAATATAACAGGGTAAGAATTTTGTTCGATGTGTTTTGTTTTCACAAAACACTTAGTGGCCTCACTAAGTTCCACTGAGAGCATCCTGTGCTACTGTCTGTGTGTGTGGTTTTCCAGCTGCACAACAGTGCAGAGGAAATCACTTCAGCGGATTGTAAAGACTGCCCAGGAGA
>JAODLD010000274.1:0-14013 GCA_026781065.1 Mormyrops boulengeri | reverse complement strand
TAACTGACCAGATCAATATCCCAGAAGTTTAATTGACTTGATGCTATACTCTGATTAAAAAGTGTTCCTTTCATTTTTTTGAGCACTGTATATGAAGGATATGAAGTGTAGTAACAAATACACTTCAGCAAAGTAACAAATACACTATGTGACAAAAAAAGTGAAGCACCCAGAAGGAATGGTCTGATTTGGATGTCATTTGGTACACGTGCAGACCAGCGATGGGTATGTAAATGATTCGATTTGCAAGGAGCTGGCATGTCTAGTCACCAGACACTGTCACAGTCGCCTGATGTTGGAACCATTGGGCACACGAGGGCACCCACACACGTGGTGAAGGTTCCGGTCACCCAAGACAGACCACACCAAGGGAGGATCGTCGTATTGTGCAGCAAGCATTACAGAACCCCATGACATCTGTGTTTGCCATCCGGACACAGGTATTGGACTCTCTACAACATCCCGTGTCATCCTGCGGCTGCCATCCGGACACAGGTATTGGACTCCCTACAACACCCCGTGTCATCCTGCACCTGCCATCCGGACACCGGTATTGGACTCTCTACAACACCCCGTGTCATCCTGCACCTGCCATCCGGACACAGGTATTGGACTCTCTACAACATCCCGTGTCATCCTGCACCTGCCATCCGGACACAGGTATTGGACTCTCTACAACACCCCGTGTCATCCTGCACCTGCCATCCGGACACCGGAATTGGACTCCCTACATCACCCCGTGTCATCCTGCACCTGCCATCCGGACACAGGTATTGGACTCCCTACATCACCCCGTGTCATCCAGCGCCTGCCATCCGGACACAGGTATTGGACTCCCTACATCACCCCGTGTCATCCTTCACCATGTCTCGACAACTGCCATCAGTTGACAACTGCCAGACTACAGGTTCACCGTCCCATGCATAGGCTGCCATTAACACCAGCACACAGACGGCTGTGTTTGGAGTGGTGCCGTAACCGGGAGGCATGGACTGATGACGAGTGGCGTCATACCATGTTCAGCGATGACTCTCAGTTCTGCATTACCACAGATGACTGTCCTGTGCGCATACGGTGGCACCGAGGGGAGAGGACAAATCCTGCCAATGTTGTGGAGAGACACACTGGCGTTACTCCTGGCATCATGGTCTGAGGAGTTGTAGGGTATGACTTCAGGTCATCTCTGGTAGTGATTCAGGGGACCCTGATGGCACAGCGCTATGTCAGTGACATCCTTCATCCACATGTCTTACCCCACCTGAGACAGCATCCTGATACAGTCTTTCAACAAGACAACGCCCGTGCACACAATTCACATGTGTCTATGGACTGCCTATGTCCATCATGTTGAGGTCCTCCCGTGGTCAGCCAGGTCCCCCGATCTTTCCCCAATCAAACATGTGTGGGATCAGCTCAGACGTCAACTCAAACCCAGTGCCAATCTGCAGAATCTTGAGGGCCAGTTAAAACAGCTGTGGGCCGACTCGCTGCAGGAGAGGATACAACGGCTGTATGACTCCCTTCCGCACCATATTGTCAACATAGAAACCACCATAATACTTATTAACAGGAAGGAACACTATTCTTGCAGTCATTGTTAGCACTGCCTGACACTTACCAGGGAATGGTGAGAAACAGTCCTTTGACTGATTGAAACTTATTCTAAAACCACAATATTCATGAATATCATATATCAAAATCAAAGGATTGGCATAAAATCTGGAAGTAGTTGATTGTCAGGTGTAGAATAAACAGTAGTTCATGACCTAAATGCCCTGTTCCACATATGAAGCAGCAAACAGAGATACAAAGCAGTAACTTGTTATTTTGAAGAGGAAAGATGGTGTTCAAGTGTGGTGGTTTGGGAATGGCTGCTCTAATCTGTGGAGCTGTTCCAGTTTGGTCCCTGAGGGCAGAGGTGACGAGAGGAAACCCCTGATGGTACACATGACAAAAACTTTTATTAAGAAACGCCCTGCAGCAGACATTGCTGTGACAAAATGAACTGTGAAAAAGTCCATCCCATAAGGACATATATCCCCCCCCATCTCAAAAGTGACCAACACATCGAGAATAAAGTGTGGAGGGGATATGAAGAGCTAGGGGTGGGTGCGAATGCCCAGGCTGGGGTCAGTTTTAGATGCAGCAGAGAGAGAAAGGCTGACAGTCGGGAAGGGCTGCACAACTTAAAGTGATGGAACACTTTGCCTAGCAAATGAGAGGGACAAGATGACAATGACACAGAGAGGGGAAGATGGGAAAAGTGGTGTAATTTTGGAGGCAAAGGTTTGGCCATACTCATACTCTGACAGTGATATTATTCTGGCCTCCGAGGCGAAGCTATGTGTCTCCTTTCTTTCTCACCATCATGGATTTCACTTTCCATCCATAGCAAATCATTAGACATGATGAGTCAGATCAGGAAAAGTCCAGGAGCAGATAACTTTTGGAGGAGAACATATAGAACGCAACCGCTGAAGAACAGCCAGTTCAGCCTGTTTGATGAGCAAAGCAGAAATGTCCCCACCAGTGGCACTAGGTAGTGTGCAGTACTGCCTCCACCTGCTCCAGTGGAGATGATTAAAGACAGGAAGCACACGGTGCCACTAACGAGGCCACACGGTGCCACTAATGAGGCCACACATCATTCGAGATTCACTCAAACCCGAGGACAAACACCAATGGATATATATATTATACCAATAATAAATGTGTCTCTTAGCAATGAGTCAACAATTTTGCTGCAAGGTCTATTAAGTGGAATAAATAAGGTCAGAAATACAGTATGAAATTCTATAATAACTATTACCTCTAGATCATCTAGAATAATGAGCCATGATGGAATTTCTGCACTCTGAGGGCTACCATACAGCAATGAAACTCGCTACAATGTTCAGACATACGCTTCTATCCCAGCTTTAACCCGTTCAAAGACACAACATCAAAAGCTCCCCAGTAACTTAAAACATACTGCAAAAGTGGTAACTTTTTTCAGCCTGTAAACTTTGATTTAATGCTTGAAAATTGAAAAGTTATACAACAAAAAAATCAGACGTGTACATGAGAAGGAAGATAAAGCACTAAGTCATGTCTTGTACAACCTGATATACAAAGTGCTGTCTCATATAGGATGAGACAATATAGCTTAAAATCTTAAACATGTTTTATTCACTGAAAAACAGCAATAAACCTGGATCCGTATAGCCTGAGATACAGAAAACAAGACTACAGCTTAAGGCACAGACATTAACCCTAAAAGACTACAGCTTAAGGCACAGACATTACCCCTAAAAGACTACAGCTTAAGGCACAGACATTACCCCCAAAAGACTACAGCTTAAGGCACAGACATTACCCCTAAAAGACTACAGCTTAAGGCACAGACATTACCCCTAAAAGACTACAGCTTAAGGCACAGACATTAACCCTAAAAGACACCATGCCCAATAAAGCTTGAGAAGCAGACAACACAGAACAAAAGTGTCCCATACAGCTTAAGGTACAGACATTACCCCTGAAAGACTACAGCTTAAGGCACAGACATTACCCCTGAAAGACTACAGCTTAAGGCACAGACATTAACCCTAAAAGACTACAGCTTAAGGCACAGACATTACCCCCAACCCCCACTGCATGTCATGTCTCCAAAGAGACAAAAGAAGCCACATTACTGACAAATATGCAGTTTGGCTTCAGGAAATGCATCAGAATCGCCATCAAGGCCCCATTCAATGAGTCTTGAAAAGTATTAAGTGTGATGCTTGTTCTATACCTCTATAAGACATCATGTCCCTAATGGATTGCAACAAAATCACCAAAATTTCCATCAGACATTCTGCTGTATACAAGCTGAAACAAGACCACACCAACGGAGGATCATCGTATTGTGCGCCATGCATTACGGAACCCCATGTCATCTGCGCCTGCCATCCGGACACAACTACAGCACTCTGTGTCATCCCACACCGTGTCTCAACAACTGGCATCAGCCGGACTACAGGTTCACCGTCCCATGCGTAGGCTGCCGTTAACACCAGCGCAGAGACGGCTGTGTTTGGAGTGGTGCCATAACCAGACTGATGACGAATGGCATCGTACCATGTTCAGCGATGAATCTCGGTTCTGCATTACCACGGATGACTGTCCTGTGCGCGTATGGCGGCACCGAGAGGAGAGGACCAATCCTGCCAATGTTGTGGAGAGACACACCGGTGTTACTCCTGCCATCATGGTGTGGGGAGTCGTAGGGTATGACTTCAGGTCAGGGGACCCTGATGGCACAGCGCTACGTCAGTGACATCCTTACCCCTCCTGAGACAGCACCCTGGTGCAGTCTTCCAAGAAGACAACGTCCGTCCACACACGTGTGTCTATGGACTGCCTGCATCATGTTGAGGTCCTACCACGGCCAGCCAGGTCATCATTGCAATATAGTCACATGACCTTTCACCACGTGCAGACTCATTTCATTTCCACCATTCCGTCTGGGTGCTTTTTTTGTCACTGAGCATATTTATATTTCAGGTTGTTTTCTCATGCATTTCAGGACAAATGAATAAATAAAGCTTGACATTTCTGGGTTAAATATTTCAAGCAACAAAGACATTAAATGAAAAAATCTCAACAACATTTTCCATGTTGAAGTCTTTTGACTTTATTTTCCAATGAATTTAATTCATTTTTGCCAAGCATAACATCTCTCTAATAACTATTTCTTTGACAATTCAAGCCAAGCAAATTCAGAACAGAATATCAGGGAAAATTTTTGTGCTATATAAATAAAATTTAACTGAAAGACATATTTATTTAATCTAAATAATCTATTCTGAGTACACATTGTAAATATCATTAATATATTCTTGTATTTGTTACATTTTCTTGTAAATAAAAACTTAAGATTTGGGAGTATTTCAAAGACAGAAAAAAGTATAATTCACAAAAAGACTGTATAAGTACCTTAACCTGCGAAGACTACAATGTGTCAGAAAGATCCAGGAGAACATACACGTTGATTTACTGCTAGGCTGAGCAGGAATATTCTTCTCAGAATATGTCAAACATGTCACACAAGAAAAAAAAATGTTGGTATCTATGTTAAAGTGTCATCTTTGATAGAAACACCTGATTCATGCCTAAGAAAAGGAGAATAGGTCTGCGCCCTACTGTCAGCCTCCTTTGTTTAAACAATACCACTAAAGTCACTCTCCAGAAATTTGAATATAAACCTTCAACCTCACAAAATAAATATTTCTGAAGGGTTTCGATAATTCTGTTACAAGGATTATTCAGTACTAAATGCTGCGTAATTTTCACCTAAGCACCAGTTCTGGAGGAAAAAGAACAAAACTGAACTGTTGGATAGCACAGAAAACACAAATGTGATTTTGAGTCAGACTGCCAACATATCATAAGTAAACAAACCATGTAAATGCAATCAGCACCCTTCTCCATTTCCAAGAAACAGCATCTAATTCCGGACACCATATTTCCCTCATAATCATGAGAAGTAGGGTCACTTACTGTGTCACCTGCTGGGGGTTAACACGTGCTAACCTAAACTACAGCCTGGCTGTGGTAATCTGTTTTTGGCCCCGTGTTTAATCAGTGGAGACCTACTCCCCCTGAAGAACCAGCCAAGGGGAATTCAATTACTTTGTTCCATTAATCACAGCCGATTCTGATCCCATCAGGAAAAGCCTGTACAGTCAGTCTTCACTCCCCCAGCTCAAGCTGTCTGGGCCCAGTACAGCAGACAAGAGATAATAAACATTGTCACTCTTGTCACATTTTGGGCTAAATCGGTCACTATACCAAAAACTGATACAAGATACAAGTTATTTAAGGAGAAAATTAACCCTCAATTAAGTTTCACTGCATGAATGACCTTGTGCTAATCACATATAACTTGTAAACTGAATGAATGAAACAGAATTTTCTTGAAGATTGTGTTTTCCGTATTGTGTCTGATCAAATCAATAAAACATGGCAAGGAAGACATGCAAGTCCCTACTAAAGACCTCTCTCTATATATTCATTACCCCTGGCATCAGATCAGGACCACTTTTGGAAGATCCAAACATTGCATTATTCATTAGAATCTGAGGGACTGAACTAATGACATTTACTGATGTGTTGCTACATGGTCATGTGTTTCTCTTCTCTAAGCAGCCTTTTTTAACCATTCATCATAAACATATTTCTGCAATGCAGATATTCTAAAAAGAGCACTCATTAGTACACTATAACAGAGTATCTATATATACACCACTGGTTTACTGGTTTATCCAATGATTATTTTCAGGAGCTGAATTTGAAGGAAAAACCATGAACCATGAACCATGTGGACCAAACAGCATCCTAAAGAAATTAAAGCTACACAACAGAAGGGGTACAAAATTATATATAGATGTATCTCAGTGGGTACTGCTGGCTCCATAATTAAGGAATATAAGCACCAAATATTACCTAGATACTGCCTAGACATGCAAGGGCAGCTATGAGTAGCCAGCAATTACTGTGAAGGACCTACAGAATGTGGTGGTAGACAGTGCAAGATCAGGCCACCAAAGCCCATATCAAGAGCCCTATATACACTGACCTGTATGCCAGGGTAGCAAGAAAAAAAAGGCCTTCACAAGGAGTTGTGGTGCGGTGAAACCAAAACTGGCCAAAATGCAAAGTGCTTTCTGTGGTTCAAGGTAACACCGCCCATACCACAAAAAACACCACTCCATCAATCAAGAATGATGGTAGCACCATTATGCTATGGGGATGCTTCTCACCAGCAGGGTTATCGAGTCACAATTGAAAGAATAAACTTAGCAATGGTGCTAATTACTTCAAGGGAGCCAGATTCAACTGAATTACTTTTTATATAGTGACTTTCTCAATCTGGTTGGCTTAAAGCACTTAACACAGAGTCACAATAGCACATATCAACATACCACAGTTTAGAATAACAGTAGTGTAAATGGATCATAAGGTAAATAAATAAAACTCCATAAACTGATAGGAGAACAAAATGGCTGGCAGGTCCAGAAGCTTCATACGAAATTCATCTTTAATCAGGACAATGAACCCACAATGGCAAGAATGTAAATGTCACAGAGCAGCCCAAAATCGTGGCTTCAACTTCTTCAAGAATGTATAGTATGATTTAAACATCCCACAGTCCAAACATGCTGTTCATGACCATAACAAGTGCACAAAACTAAGACATGCAGTCAGACTCAAAGCAGTTGTTTTGGCAAAAGGTGGTTTAGCAAATACGCTTACTAAGTATGATATATGAATACTTATGAAAGTATCAGGCCAATATTTCAGTTTTTGAACCAGTAACCGTGGGGATGTGCACCTCCCAATATTTAATTTGGATTCATTCATCCCCTCTCCCCCAATCATAAAACCTTTGTATTTAAATGAAGTTTCGTCCTCCCCATTATCAAACTCTCTCCTACTCCTTTGCATGCAAGGCATTGTACAGGCCAGAGCAGAGTAGTCATTACTACATACTTACAAGTATGTAGAGTATAGTATGCCTCCCACTCTGCCTCCCAATACACACCTTTGTCTTCTTATTACAGGAAGCAGTGACCCAGCAGAGCCTTTTATCAGTCTTAGCTTCTACCATTAACAAGTCATTTCTGCAGCTTCACCGTCACTCTTTCTTCATGTAAAAATATCACTCCAAACCTCAAGACAACAGTCATCAGGCAAACCTCCATTTCCAGAGTTAACTCTGGACCAGCATCCAGTTTGACGGCACTGAAAAGCCACCAGTGTACTAAACCTTAACACACTACCATAAGGAAATTTTAAAACATTCATTATTCATTCAGGTAAACAACACAGGATCATGATGACCCTGGAGCCTATCCTAGGAAACACCAGTCTATCACAGGGAACACACAATCATACGCTATGGGAAGTATGAGGAGTGGTGTGTGTCTCAGGGGGTTTGGACAATGTACCTGTGATCGGGAAGTCACTGGTGCAAATTGCGGGCTTGGCGGGAGTGATTTCACTCCTGGGCTCCGGAACAAGGCCCTTAAGCTGACCCTATTTTCTTCAATGTATGTCGCTTTGGATAAAAGTGTCTGCTAAATAAATAATATGTCATAAAATATAGATCCACCAGCTCAGTTACCCACATGCTTCTGGAATGTGGGAGGTAACCTGAGTGCCCAAACATCACAAGAAGAACATGCAAAGTCCACACAAACAGAGAAGGTCCTGAACCACCAGCCCTAGAGGAATGAGGCAGCACTGCTACTCACTATGGCACCCAGCATTTACTTGTGAGTTAGTGTTCAGGACTGCTATTCTCGCTACATTTAAAAATAGCTGCTGTAATTATATTACAATTAATTTCAAACAAATTCAATGCTAAGCAAATCCCTTCAGCATTCATTGTCATCCATATACTCCCTGGAAGATAAGGCAACTGTTGAAGTGTGTGCATGTCCAGTACGGCCCAGTACAGCTGTTTCCCTGGGTTTTAATAAGGTTTACAGACACATACACACACTGATGCTCCCACACACAAAACATACTGGTGGCAGAGCCAGCTGCTGACGACATAGGCACCATGCTAATGGCACTCCCAGACTCAGTGTGCTGGTAGCATGGCCAACCAGGCAAGACCCAGAGCACACAATGTCTAACATGCTATGCCCTTCTGTGACAGGAAACTCTGCGCTTTTTGGGAGGAATCAGTAGACAAGGGTCTGGAATGACCTCTGAAATTGCATAACCTATATAGCAGATTACTGCTCATTCAGATGATGCACTAAAAATTATATAACAATCTTAGTTAATATTCAGGAGAAGCCCTACCAAATAACATAATCCCAACTTTCCTGTCACTTCTACTTCTCAACAGTCTTTTTTCTGAATGACAGGAGAACCTCCAGCTAGAAGCAACAACAGTGATAAAGGGTTGGTTTACAGGAAATAAAACTATCCTTTGCTGGGATGCTGCCTGCGTCTCCTTCAGGATGCGCTTGCTGATGAGGTCAGTCTGTGACTATCACTGCAGCCACTCAGTCTCAGATGTCACTCAGCCTCTATGAAAGCCAGGATGACTCGTATTCTGTCCCCTCACCCTTGTGATCGAACACTGAATCACCCTGATTTTAAACTTAACCAGGCATAATAAACCGGTGATACAGTTTTTATGCTGCTGTGTTGTTTATGTGGCAGCTGGGTACTCAGCAGGGGCTCAGACTAACAAACTATCAACCATTATCATGACATGGTCCTCACCTTTCTGAAAAGCTGATTTAATGGAATTATATCTCTGCTTTGCCTCCATTAGTCTTATTTTATTAACTACTAGGAAATTGTGTCCATTGTCATATAATTGTTATTTGTATTGTGCTATAAAGCAGAGTGTACTAAAAATATTATTTTTGTTATAAAACAATAAGTATTAATAACAATAATATAGAAAAATAACTGTTCTCATTGTCCCTGCTAGGGTAGCTTCACACCATTAAGCCAGAAAATAACAGATCATATCCACACAAAACAGCACCGTGCCCTTTGTTTAAAGTACACACCAATCCCAACAGACCTCCCTAAAACGACTGGAGACCTCTTTCTGAACTCACCATCACGGTGTGGCGTTATAAAGGTGAGTGAACCCCCCCCCCCCCCGGGACACCGCTGTGCACTAATATATATCCACAAGAGAAAGAGCTAAATCAGTTTAATCATTTCTACGTAATGTACCCAAAAATGAGCCTGTCTCCGCATTTCTTATGCAAAGAAAATGATTTGAAATATTCATTTATATGTATTTAATAAAATATTACACTGCAGATGAATGGTTTGTACAATTAAAAATAACTACAAAAGTTTTTTTTATAAGAAAATAGGCAATTTAACTGTATATCAATACACTTCGTGAACACGTCATATAATGTTTTGGTGTTTTATTCGTGGTTATAACGATTTGTAAAAATGTTACAAATACTGTGTTAGTTTGTTTTGAGTTACAACTTGACATAAAAATACATAGTATGAAAAAAACACAAAGCCCGAATATTTTCAGCGACCACTCGTCTTCATGTTCTGCGTGTTCATCAGTTTCTTCCTGCCTGCTATCAGCGCCCTTTCACTTGCCTTAGGTGACTCGTCGAAATACATGAAAAATACTCAATCAAGCTGGGAAACACGGAGAAGCGTCCGTTTCGAGGCACCCAAACACGGCTTTAGGGAGAGACTGACAGCGCGCAGTCCCGAAGCGGCGGAGGTACGGTCACTCCGGAGGAGTTTTCCCGCAGGATGGATGGATGAGGTCGGGATGAAGACGGAAGCCAGCAGCGTGGAGAGGGGGAGAGCTTGCTGAACATGACCGGGATTCAGCAATAAACACCGTGTCAAGCAGCCGAGTGCAGACACACACACACACACACATGGAAAAAAGTGATGAAAAGACAAAAACTCACCTTTAACAGGGAATGTTGGGTGGGATCAGAGGAAGAGCGAAGGTGTGAAATTGTTAAACACAGACAAGCGTTTGGAAAGCGGGGTGGGGGGAACGGGAAAACCAAATAAAAAGAGGCTAGTCATTCAGCAGGAAAAAAATGTTCTGGATAATGATCCTACGTGTGAATAAAAACAATATCATATATAGGAAAATCCCTATCTTTGACGGCAAATGGGATGAGAAAATAATCCAATGAGGGCACTTGGTCTTCAGGTAAGATGTCTGGTGAATTCCCCAGCAGACTGCTCTGCGCGGAGAGCTTCGCCTTCCCCGATCCAGCCACCGCACTTTCTCTCCCCGCTCCGCTCGCTGCTCTCCGCGGTGACGTCACAGAGAGCTGGCCTGCGAGCGCCGCACCTGTCAGCTACCTTCAGTGCACGGATGCGAGCGCGGGGACGAGCGCGGTGGCCAGCCTGTTATAACGCCACGTGTAGGTTGTCGCTTACATATCAGCGCTATTCAAGAGGAATTCCCCAATTTGATGGTCTAAGACAGACATATGCCCTCCTACACAAATAGACAGCCATGAATAAAGGATATTGAATATAGTTATAGGTATATTAAATTTAGCCTGTTAATACAATGGCTTATCCAGTACAGTGCTGTGTTGAGCCGGGAGCATATCTCATGGTGCCCAGCTTACACAACAGGAACCTATAACTATATATTAATTATTCCTTTTACGCCCAGCGTTATTTGTTTTGACACCTACAAGAAACAATTGTGCAGGTGGTGTGATGCCTCGGTGGGACGCACTGTCACCTCACACCCCTACTCCGTTTGTGTGAAGTTTGCATGTTCACCCTGTGCTCTACTGCTTTCCTCCTCAGTCAAAAGACATGCAGTAGAGGGTTAACTGGTGTCCCTAAATTGGCCATAGCGTGTGCTTGTGTGTGTGCGCCCTATAATGGACTACACCCAGGTCTGTGCCTGCCATGTGCCCTGTGCTGCCTGCAATAAGAAGTTAGAAGTTGGACGGATGAAAAAAGACATTTAATTTTCGGAACAACAGTTATTGTTGTAACTGTATAATGATCATTGATTTAAAATGAGTTCCCCAGGGACGTAGTTATAATGAATAGATAGAAGTCGAGTCTTTCGTGGGGGTGATGGCAAACTTATGTATAGTATAAAAAGCTATTCATGATTTAAGCCAATAAAGACACATTTATGTGTGAGGGCTAAAGCCCCCACCCCCAAAATAGGGCTAATAACACCCTTGGAGTTCACTACGTTTCACGAGCACTAAGGCATTGATATATCAACCTATTATTTATGTTTATTAATTTTCTGAAGTCATTCTAGGTTCTAGAAATGTAGAGAGAAAATCCACCTGGCTCAAATTTCAAAGTTTGTTTTAGTTGAGTCTTTAGCTTTTTGAAAATTATGGAAGGATTCATCTGAATGTGAAGCGAATGCTTTAAGCAAATTATGACCATATTATACCTTAAGTAAATCCAGTTACAAATGCTGAACCAATTATTTAAATACATAATTGCTGTTAGTTCAGGTTTAGTTGCAGCCCACAGCCCTCGTCTTCTCAACTTGTCCTCCATTCGCCGCTTGCTCCGCCTCAACGCCCAGACCACGCCCGCAACTCGTCCTCCATTCGCCGCTTGCTCCACCTCCACGCCCAGACCCCGCCCACAACTCGTCGTACGCGCCACTCGTCACTTCCGTCTCCCAGAATTGGAAAGCTGCCAGCAAGAAACCTCGAGAGCTCTGCTCATTGATTATTGTTGTTGGTTTGATTTTCTCGGATTGGTATTACTGTGTATGATTTGGTTGGTTTATTGGTTTTTGCTTTGCCATTTTCTAAACCTTCACATTGGCTGTTTTTGCTATTTGGTTTCGAAGTCTCGCTCCATTTTTGGTTTACGTCTTCGCGCGCCCCTCGGACTTCAACGCTTTGATCTGTGTGTTTCAGGTGCGTAGGGAGTGACCGTAAACGTGTGTTATATGGTGTTGTAGGGAGTTAGGTGTAGAATTTGTCACTTGGTTTTGTTTCCTTTGCTCTCAGGTAAGTTTAGCTGTGGGTTAAGTTCAGAAGCTGGGTTTTGTTTATTGTTTTGCCCTTTGTCACTCCTGAGTCATTTTGCACTGGGTGTATTTGTTCAGTGTCCGTTGCGTGTCAATAGAAAAACAGAGAACTACAAAAATACCCCTTTGTCTACTTGTGTTCCCTTGTCCATCACACCCTGTCTTTCCCTTACTCCATTTCCCCTTTCCTTTTCATTCTGTTAAGCCCTAACCCTAGACTGGGGCTCATAACACTCTATGTTAAACCCTGGGGATGTCTGGAATAAGCTCTAGACACACTGCAACACAGAACTACATACATGTTTACATGGGCTAAGTAGATGCATTATTAGTAATAAATCTTTTAATATTTCAAAATTCTATTTGGTGAACTGTGATGAACTGTAAATAGTTAAGTAATGATAAATTATGCAGCATCTTGCCCAGCTTCAGGCCATTACTGGGTCAATACTCTATATTCTACAAAGTTGAATCTTTATATAAGAAGAGTAGGAAATATCATAGACAAGTAAACATCTCTAGGTTTTCAAGGTCAGCCCATCCCCCTGGGTATGCCAACAATAAACAAGCCCGAGAGAGTGTGTTTTGTGTAGAGCTGTCTTCTTCATGGCCTCTGTGGGTCAGCTCAGCTCTTCTGCACCCAGTCTTCAGTCTTCTACTTCAGTTCAGAAGCCAGTGGAGGGTCAAATTCATTCATTCCAATTATATTCGGGTCTGCTATAAGGAAAATATGTAATTTGTACTCCCTAAGAGTAGAACATTACAATAATACAATATAACACAGCACCATTGAATAGTACATTCTGATTTCACTGATCTACATGAGACATATGTAATAATCATATCAGTGAGACCATCCTGTGGCCTGTGTGGGCCCCAGTGCCCCAGTGCAGTGACGGGGACACTGTGGCCAACAGGGTAGCCCATCCTGTGGCCTGTGTGGGTCCCAGTGCCCCAGTGCATTGATGGGGACACCGTGCTGTAAAAATGGTACTGTCCTTTGGATGAGATGTAAAACTGAGATCCTGACTCTCTAAGGTCATAAAGATTCCTGGGTATACTTCAAAAGAGTAGGAGTGGTACCCTGATGCCTTAACCCTAAACCTAACCCTGGGTATACTTCAAAAGAGTAGGAGTGGTACCCTGATGCCCTAACCCTAAACCTAACCCTGGGTATACTTCAAAAAAGTAGGGGTGGTACCCTGATGCCTTAACCCTAAACCTAACCCTGGGTATACTTCAAAAGAGTAGGAGTGGTACCCTGATGCCCTAACCCTAAACCTAACCCTGGGTATACTTCAAAAAAGTAGGGGTGGTATCCTGATGCCTTAACCCTAAACCTAACCCTGGGTATACTTCAAAAGAGTAGGAGTGGTACCCTGATGCCTTAACCCTAACCCTAACCCTGGGTATACTTCAAAAGAGTAGGAGTGGTACCCTGATGCCTTAACCCTAACCCTGGGTATACTTCAAAAGAGTAG
>JAODLD010000272.1:0-14073 GCA_026781065.1 Mormyrops boulengeri | reverse complement strand
CCCAGAGGCTATGGGCACGAGGTGGGGAACAACCCAGGATGGGGGGCCAGCCCATCACAAGGCACACTCACACATGCACACTTATGGGCAATTTAGTAACTCCAAATAGCCTCAGCAAGTCTTTGGACTGTGGGGGGAAACTGGAGTACCCGGAGAAAACCCCACAACGACAACAACCCCACAATAATATTATTATTATTATTATTATTAGTAGTAGTAGTAGTAGTAGTAGTAGTAGTAGCCATCCATCCAACCATCCATTTTCTGAAACCGCTTGTTCTGTTCAGGATCGCAGGGGTCTGGAGCCTATGGGCACAAGGATGGAAACAAACCAGGATGGGGCACCAACCCATTGCAGGGCACATTCACTCACCATTCACAATTTATTATGGTAATAATGATACTACTACTACTACTACTAATAATAATAATAATAATAAATTAAGCATGCTCAGTTTCATTGTTGTCTTTCTGTTTCTGGATTTTCACGTAAGTTAGATCGACTTTAACACAGTTACCAAGTGTTCATGGGAAGGGGGAAGTTATTTGCTCTTTGGAAGTTTCCTTTTTGTTTTTTTCAATTTATTTTTGATGCAAATGTCTGTCTGGTATACATAACAACTCCCAAATTAAACAGAGCTTATTTATGTATGCCACCTTACAAGTAACAAGGTGGCATAGACAAAAAATGGTTAGTAAAGGTTGTCTGTAATTCTCTCCTATTTGTGTTGCCTAACAACTAATTATCTGATATGCATCATTTTGTTTTGGACGTTGCTATTCCATACGCCAGAGTCATACATATTATAAAACTAAATAACCTGAATGTTTTTGTCATTGGTGGCAGCTCCTTAATTAAAAGATATCGCGTGGTTGCTGTTGTTCTTGTAATTAGCTGCTGGAATATTTTGTGAAATATTCAAAACTTGTAACCATTCAAGTGCTTATTGTTTTCAGTGTATTTTCAGTGTGTTTTCAGTAATTTGTTGCATGGTATGCTTATATTGCCTCACTGAAAAACTACAGAAATACTTTGCTAAGGCATCTGCACCATGTTTTGCATATTATGGCAGAGAATTAACACTTTTTAATGGATAATGTATTCACGTTATATACATTAAGCTTCAATTCAGATTATTGTTTCAGTGATATTTACAATTGCATAACCAGATGTTTCAGTAAAGAAATCGGTGTGACTATCTATATACATACATTGTTTGACAGATCAACCTGGAAATTAAATTTTGCCAGAAGCAAGAAATTGATCTCAAGCAAACACTCTCCCAAAACAGTTATGTCTGTGTTTCCCAAGTATATCAGGGGAAATGAAATCTCCATTGGGGTTGTACCAGTAAAATGCATTTTTTAGTCTGTTATCCACACTCCAAATAAGAAATTTCTGTTCATTCGAAGTTGTCTTCCTTTTTCCTTCATTTGAGTGAGACTGACATCCAAGCTGCCCCAGGATGTCTGTAGCAAACTACTGTGTGACACTGTAACTGTGCTTATTTATTCCCGCACCATTTACAGTATGACCTTCTTTTCCCTTCCTTTCTTTTTTTCTGTTCCTTCCTTAGGTCTGGCGCACCTGATGTCAAACAGCCAAGGTATGATTCCATTTGTTTTTCGGTCGGTAACACTTTACTTAAGGGTGCTCTATGTAGGGTACATGACATCAACAGTCCTTTGTGACAGCTGACATTTCTTGACAAAAGCATTTATAAAGGTTCATTCCAACTTTTGTAGCTGCCATAAATACTGACATTAGGAAAAGGATGTCCTGCAATATCTCCTTACATGAAAACTGTGTGTAAGGTACAACACTAACTCATGGTGAAAACTTTGATACTAACACTGATTTCTTATATATTCTTTTGTCCTTAGTGAGTTATATGTTTAACTGCAGTTTGCAACATTTGCATGAATGCCCGTGTCATAACACAATAATAACTGCATATTGGCAGTTTGTTTTACCCTTTAGTGCAAAGCTGGTTCCGAATGCCTAGCTAACATAGATAATGCTTAGCTAAGACATCTTTTGAATGTCTGCAGACCTTTAAGCCAGGATCATAATAGGAATGTCTGGTCAGTGGGCAGTTTAGGGTTACAAAAGGAAAATTACATCATGCCTGGGTTATTCCACCATTTTCCTTACAGGGAGATTCATGTATGAAATATACATGCTACAGCTTAAACCTTTATTCATACTGTACATTATTTTGTATTTTCAAAAGTCTTACCTATAAACTGTGCAGCATGTGCCACCACAAACATTACACTCTAGTGAAGCTGCAAATAATAACCCACGAAACAAGACTATGAATAAGAAGCTAAACGAATTGGAAGCTGCAAATAAGTAGCTAAGTTTTGTCACGTATGACTTTGCCAGTTTTAGTTTGAGCGACATGGGCAACCATATATGTTAATGTATGTGATCTCATACGTCATGCGTACTATGTACCTGTTTGTATAAATGTGCCTGCACCAATAAAGAAGTTTCTCTTTCCAGTTTACGTGGAACTGATGTGAACAGTGTAAATCATGTTCCTCTGTACAAAGTGATGTGATTTATCCCTACATACGCGTAGAGAAAATGGCTACGCCAACAATATATAAGAAGCGCAACGACAACGGAATTAGCAAATGCACTGAGAAAGCGCAGCAGCAGTGTTGGTAGACTGAGCAATTTAGAGCCAAATCACGTCTAAAAACCTGCCCACTCATCCAAAAAAGCACCAAGACAGCCAAACTAAAACAGACTTGATCACAGCTGTGTATTTGGTCCTGTGCACCTACCTTATTTTGCAATATATAAGACAGATCGTCTGCTACATTAATTGATGTATGACAGGCAACATAAGTTGCGATTTTAAGTTCTCTGCGTTTTTGGTCATCTTTAATTGTGACATCTCTATGACTAGATATTGGTACTATTATAAGGACTTTACACTACGTGTAGCAGGGTTGCCAACTTTAGTTAGCTGGCTGTTGTGAATTTTTAAATTTGCGACAAGTATGCAAACAGATTTACATGTATGTAAACATGTATCTAAATAGTCTGCAGGGTCTGAAAACTATCCCAATGCTTTTGATATAGCAAATTTTACGTTTATATCACAACAGTATAGATTTGCCACAAGATTTCTTGCGTGAGCGTGAGTGTCTTAAAGAGTGTCATGCCAGATCCGTGAGAGGTAGCAACCCTGATGGAGTAAGACACGTGTTTCTTTGTGTTTACATGCACTTTTAAGTCACTGAGTTGAGCTCTGATTTCAGTATTACTGTACAATATTTACAACGCTCCTTATACTCATCATTGGCGACTGGGGCGATTCTTATTTTTAGTTCTGGGTCTTTTTCCTATTCCCTTTGTTACTGCTTCTTGTACTTTCCCTCACTTTAGCATGCTTTATAATTGTCAATTTCTCACTGTCTTAACAACTTCCTTCTATGACATCCACAAGTCTATTGAGAATATCCGCTGATTCCAGTGAAACACTTCCCCCCCAATGATTTGTATATAATGTGATTTGTATGTAATGGGCATAACATGCGATGTTGGTATTAATATCGCACATTGTCCAGCCCTATAATACACTACAGCCATTTTTCGAATTCAGTACAAAATACCCCACTTCATGTTGTGATGTCATTCAGCTTACAAACCAGATTTTATGCCAGTGGAAAACCAATACTTGGAAGTACCGTACTTCTGGTAGTTTCTCCCAGTACCAAAAGTACAGTACCTGATGTGGTGGAAAAGCACCCTAAATCACCCTGACCTTGCTCTTGAGACTGCAGTGTGGACTTCCTGACTCTTTTAAAGTACTATCCCATTAATTTCCGTGGTTTTCCATTTTATTCCCCCCTTATTTTTTTTTTTTGTTTTCTCTTTTAGGCGCTGGAATGGCCCTTTAAGTGTCTGCTCCACCAAATGATAGACTACCGTTTGGTATACCTTTGTAATACATAAACTGCATTTTTCAGTGTTTGAAAAAACTATTGATTTTTGTTTGTATTGGCCTACAGACCTCAGAAATGATAAAAAATGTTTCCAATGCCTTTTTCTGCATGTGCCACTTAAAGGGATAGCATGTCATAATTATTTATCAGTCTGTGAGTATAAAACGCACTTTAGTAACTTTTTTTTTTTGATGGTACCATTTCTTTCTTGAATGATGTATGTTAACTGCAAGCCAATTACAGTTCTGTTTTGCGTGATTGCACACAATTAACGAGGGACGCATGGAAATATTCAATATATTAAATTTAAACTATATCTTTCTGTACATTCTTGTAGAATTTAAGACATCATTCTGCACCCCACACCCCGGGGTACAAGAACGGGAAAACCTCCCCATTTACCCCACTCGCATTGGGCCCCCGGGTCCCAGACATCGCTCTTTTTCCAACCCTGCAGAAATCTGGATACACAAGCAAAAACATACTCATTAATGCATTAAAGTGCAAAAAAAAATCCACCTGTTAAATTTCTGCCCTACTACTTCTATCTTTTCTTGCACTTCTGTGTAACTTACAAGTTAGTGTGGTGTGGCCAACCAGTCAGCTATTTTATCGCTATAAGACAATGAGATCATACATCTGAGATCAAGTGCAAGACTAGACAACAGTTAGTCAATATGCAGTCACGCTAACAGCTGATAAGGTGTGTGAATTACTTAAAGTTAGGGTATATCGCCTTCAAGTAATATGTCATTTTCCAGTCAATATTAAAAATGATGGAAAATATTCTGTTAATGCAACATCTGGCATACAAAGTAAAATCATTATGGTTCTAGTTGTCTGTATGGTTTACAGAAATTACTTGGCAAAGGGATCAGTATGGATTAGTAATTATAGGCACCTTACAGTATATAAGACTTGACAAAAAATGAAACGGTAACTGTGAATTTCTAGTTATTCATTTTAGGCCATCGATTGACTTCAGACTATAGTCTATTAAAGTTGGAATGGACCTTTATGTTGGCTGTCATAAAGTCCTTATGTTGGTTCCCTTTATAGAGCACCTTTAAGTAAAATGTTACCTGATGTTATTATTCTTTTTCTGTTCTCCTCCCAAATTTCCCCCATTCCTTCCTGATCTCTTCTAAAAAATATTTCTATTCTCTTTTTACCTTCTTCACCCCAGAAATCCAACCCTCTATTCCTTCATTATTTCTTTTGATGTCCACCGTATTTGTGTGTTTTTGTACCTATCCAATGCATGTTCTATCCTTGTCTTCTGGCAACCTCCAGGATCTTCTCTGACCTCTGCTAGCTCCACTGAAGGTATGCCTATCTACTCTTCCCTTTTCTTAGGTTTAATTTTGTAGCAAAAGTTTTTTTTCATGTGATATAGCCTGAATTTTCATTGATTTTATGAATCAAACATAGACCTGGCAGTAAATGATATGAATGACACAGCTGTCCATTGCGCACAATGTTTCTGCTTTCAGATGAGTTTGCTGTCTGCTTTGATTATTACTGTGCATCTTCTGTAGAATAATTCTGCCAAGAACGGTTCCTATAGCAACAGAACATACAGGATGCATTTCTCAAAATAATTTACGGTACATATAAAAACTGGCAACAACCCTGTTAAAATGCCAGGTTTTTCAGATGCAAAAAATGAGACCACGATAAATCATTAAAAAATGTTTCCCACCTTTAATGTGACCTATAACCTGTACAACCTGTGCAATTCAATTAAAAACAAACAAATCTGTTATGGGGAAAAATACAAAAAATAAAAAATGTTAAATACGCTGGTTGCATAAGTGTGCACACCCATAATCTAATGCTTTGTTGAGGCATTGTTGAAGCAATACAATTTATTGGGTCTATCAGCACACGACATCTTGACTTGGGAACAGTGCCGCCCCTCCCTACACACAGAACACGCGCTGCACATAGGGCCCCACGATCCATGGGGGGCCCCATTTTCCGCAAGGGGACGCATTCTCTGCAAATGTGCAAAGGATGCGCATTGCTGCCGTGAGGCGCGCGTAGAGCACCAAGTCAGCCCAAGGCAGGAGACAAAAAAAAGAGACGAGTAATCTGACACCGCAAGGTTGTAAACCTAAATTGCATTTTGTGATACAGTCATTTTACATTTACATTTACCACATTTAGCAGACTCTCTTTTCCAGAGCGACTTACCACAAGTGCTTAGTAGTCTATGACTGTTCTTCAATTTATAAGCTAGACGTTAAATCAACAGCTGTCAAGATCAATTTACCGCTAAGAACATTGTATAAAAGTTGTTAGGAATGAGCGCACAGGAAAAGGAAAAGATTGTTGGTGGATTTTTTTTTTACTCATTTTTTTTGTAATGGGGGGGAGGGCTCAAAATAAAATTCTGCTTAGGGCCCCAATTTGGCCTGGGGCAGCACTGCTTGGCAATATTTGCCCACTGTTCCTTCCAAAAGTGCCCCAAAGCTGTCAGATTGCGAGGGCATCTCTTCTGCACAGCCTTCTTCAGGTCACCCCACAGATTTTCAATTGGATTTAGGTCTGGGCTCTAGCGGGACCATCCCAAATCTTTAATATGAAATGATTTATCGTGGTCTCATTGTTTTTACACCGAAAAAAAAAAACATGATTTTAACAGGGGGGTGTACACTATTTATATCCACTGTATATGAACATTATACAAATTCCTTCCACAGTTTCACCCTCTATTATTGCACAATCTGTTGTTGATGTGGAATCCTGTATTTTTAATATGTGCAATTCTCCAGTTATACTCCATTGTGCTTTAGCAGCAGCTGAAATGAAGAATTAATTCATATGACAGAGCTCCATGGGTAAATCCATCACCCCTCAAGTGCTAATGCCAGCTCTGCCACTTGTTTCTTTGCATTCATTGAAATGTCTCAACATATTTAAATGAAAATATCCAAGCCTCTACCCTCTGATCCACTGCTAATGACACATGCACAATGTTCCTCAGCATAATTATATTACGGTTCCATTCGCTGAGCTGAGCCAATCCAAAGTACTTTGAGAAATGAAGCTCAGTCGCCATCTCTTGGAATGACAAGTAGCTGAAGCAAATGACACATACAGACTTCTTGGGTGATGGCTTACCTGTTGTCTGCTAAGATAAGAAACATGAATCAGGATGTTTGGATTTTTATTAACAAAACACATGAAAAAAATAATTACAGATACTATTCTATTGGAATGTAACTCATCAGTGACTTCTTCGCAGCTAATACAAACAAAAGGATTAGGCAGATAAAACATTACTGGCCACAAAAATAAAACTGTTCTATTACACATTTTCTGCTGTGTGGTTTTGTGCTTTGTACATATTTACTCAAAATCCATCAGTTGCCCAGTTTCACCCAGCAGAGATTTCTCTTCCCTTGAGAACAGGCTATATTAGTTGAAAAATAATAATAATGGAAAAATATGGCAAGCCATATCTGGCTTCTCACAAAATGCTAAATTAACATAAATTTACTTATGATATGAAAGAAAAGAAATCCTCAAACTATTAAGTTTTGTGAGCAATAGCTGTATTATAGTGGGGTCAAATGCATATTCCTACAGAAAATGACTTGCACTTTTATATGTCATACATGATGCATCAAAGGTAACTGAAGGTGGAATTAGTATGAATAGCACAGCACGTGGACAACTACTAGATCTGTATGTGTTTAATCTCTCCTGAAAATAAAACAAAGATAATAGGACAATGATATGATTTTCATGGGCTGTACCGGTTTTATCTGTCTCTGCATTCGGATGATGATGTTGGCAGTGCAGCTGCTGGTGAGCTTTTCACATTGTTCCTTACCTTCACCATTGGAGAAATTCAGGTGGATCAAGGCCCCGCTACTTTATGCAATCTACAACCTGAAGCACTACATGTCCTCCAATGGACTCTGTCAGGACCTCAATCCCCAGAGACACTCACAATCTTATGCTAGCTAACTTTTCAAATGGCAGATGCTCAAATAGGGGGGTGTGGCTGACTGGTAGCTTTTGCTGGTCCCCAGTCCCATTTGGAAAACTTTTGGGGCATTCTCATTTGTTCAGGCAAAAGGGGTATCCCCGGGATTCTGCAGCAGCCTTTCTTGATTAACTTTGGTGAATGGATTTATTTGTTGTGAACAATATCATAATATATGCAAGTTGCATTGGGCAGGGAAAAAGAAAATAAGTTAAGTTTTAAATAATGAAACTAAAATTTTAAATAAACCAAAACATTGCTTTGTTGTGGCTAGTAGATGTTATGTGTTCGAGTATGAGTTTGGTAGCAAATGTCTATGCTGTGAGACAAAATATAATTCAGCTGCTAGTTAGTTTCAGTACTCAGTAAAAACTGCAGTGATATTGTTGAAGTTTGAGGTGTGTCGCGTTGTTTGTTGGCACAGGTTTGAGGATCATCATGACAGTTGTCTGAGTGGTTATAGAAAATGGATGGATTGATTAATATGGAATATTGCATTGAGTTCTCCGAACGGCCATTTTACATTTTATTCTGATGGAAAAGAGTCCTCGGCTTATGCCATGTTTCATTATTAAATATGTTTCCTTTACTGTGGTGAAACTACTAGGTGCATCAGATTTATTCCCACTTTTAGATGATCAAAATAACCAAATGCACTGAAAATAGAAATAATATCAACAATAATATCTTTTTAATGTGCTACCTTGACTTGAAAATTGCAACTAAAATGAAGAACATTGATTTATCATATATACAGACGCTCCTCTACTTATGAACGTTCAACTTATAAACTTTCAGACAAAAGAACGAAGACGACTGTAAGTCCAAATTGTATTCACTTGGCTCCCGTTTCCTGTCTGCGACATGAATTTTTTTTTCTGCGCTCCACTTCCACCTAGTACGACTTCTGCTTGCTACTCCCTCCGCGCAGCAGTGTAGCGTGCGTACTCCCGGCATCCTACTTCTTTGTACTTGCGTATACCCTTAAAGTGATGTTGAATAACGAATAGGAACATCTCAAGTTATAACGGTTGTTCGGAACGTATCTCGTTCGTGAGTAGAGGAGCGCATGTATTATATGATAAGAGATATTTAAATAGTGCTGTGTATTCATTCAAGTCATTCATTCACTTAACTCATACCTGTATACTATTATAACCATTGTATCAACCAAATATAATTAAACAGTTAGTGGTAGCCTACTGTGACCAGAGCTAAAAAAAACTTTGCTGTAATTTGTTGCTGGAATTAAAAGATTGCTTGTTGTAATTGCTGTTTGAAAGTCACTTTGATTGAAGTGAGCATCCATTTATCTTTAGGGGAGATGTCGGAGGCGACGGTAGTTTCAAGTCAGTATCTTATATCCTGTAATTAGGGTAGTCTGGGAGTAATGGGGTTTACACCCTTGTGCAAATTAATTGAAACAAGTTGTCACACAGACGTGCATGCAGTGGCCTGGGACCTGCTGGTTTGCACAGCCAACAGGGCAGAGAGTACATTGAGTGGATGCACAGAGGAGGCGCTGTGCCCACAGACTGGCAGGCCTGCTTGGGTGGGGTTAGAGCTGAGTGGATGCACAGAGAAGGCACTGTGCCCAGAGACTGGCAGGCCTGCTAGAGTGGGGTGAGAGCTGACTGGATGGACAGAGGAGGCACTGTACCCACAGACTGGCAGGCCTGGTCAGGTGGGGTTAGAGCTCGGTGGATGGACAGAGGAGGCACTGTGCCCACAGACTGGCAGGCCTGCTCGGGTGGGGTTAGAGCTGGGTGGATGGATGGCGGAGGCACTGTGTCCACTGACTGGCAGGCCTTTTCAGGTGGGGTTAGAGCTGGGTGGCATGACTGTGCTTCAGCCATCCATGTACTGTATGTTTCAAGTGAATGCTTTGGGATTCGGGCGCCTCCCTGTTTTGTCACAGGGTTTCCTCCAGATTTTCTGGTTTCCCCCGACTGTCCAAAAACATTCTAAGGTTAATTGGAGTTGCCAAATTCCCCATAGGCATGAACAGTGAGTATGCCCTGTGATGGACTGGTGCCCCATCGTGGGTTATTTCCATACAATTTTTATCAACCCACCAGGTCCTAAATCTGGACTCAAGGAGAAAAGTATGAATTAATGTGACCGTGATGTCCATCTTAACTGTGGCCAGTCTGGCTGCATATAGACTTGACAACTTGTGTCAATTAATTTGCACAAGGGTGTAGAATGTGTGCAGTGTTGCTGGGTAATATTTATCCAAAGGCAGTCAGCTATAATCACCACAGCCAAAGGTCATTATTTACCAAGGTTAAAGCAACATGAGCAAACATTAAAAGTGCAGAACATTAACCCGGATTTTCATGCTGGTGCACCCAAGGGAGGGATTATGAAGAGAGGAAGTAGGGAGCAGTGCATCTGGGGTCGTTTGTGCCCAGGGTGCTGTAATGCTTCACTTGGCATGAAACATCCTCTCTGACACATCACATATCCTCAAAACATATTTTATCCTTAGGGGACATTTTAAAGGCACAGATTAAATATGATATCCATTAATTTAAGTTGCTAAAATATTGTTTGAATTACTGTTTGCAAATGCCAGCCAGGAACATCTTATTTTCAAACTTTAGTAAAGTTTAAATAGGTAACACTTTAATTGAGGGGGCAAAAATAATGTAGTATTGCACTCTTATTTTACATATTAATTAACCAGAAACGTGTTAGTTACATACTGATCCATGTTCATTTATCGTTAATCAAATGGTTCATTTATTTCATGCAGTTACTAGTTGCTATTTGTTCAAGATTTGTACTTGAGTGGTAACTGAGATACTGAGTTACCTGTGCCCCCTCCAGTGAAGTGTTACTGTTTAAATATATAGTTTATATGTTATCTCCATGTTGCAAGGGTTTCTTTCCAGTAGAGTTAGAATAGCAATGCAGCTATCAGGTTATCCTTTAAGCATTATTTTTCCTGGTCTGCCATGGATGGTAGTTCCTTCATTTTCTACTGTCGTAAAATACCACACATTTTCTCCCTGCTAAGGAAAAAAAACACCTGCAAACACAGTGTTCCTAATCAATTTTTAATTAGAAGTTGAAGCAATGTTGCTCTCTTCCCCAAATATGTTTTCAGAGATTCCAAAATCCCCATTCTTATCAGCCTTGCACCAACCATGTGGCAACAGAATTCATCTCCCTCTGCTCATTTTGTGCTGTGATTAAATTTAGGAGGGGAGGGGAATAATTGTAGAAATACTAACTGGAACTGGAAGTACTCAAGATATTAGGGCCACTGCTACGATACAGCCACAGTTATTTTTATCGAAAGGGGTCATTCAGAAATAGACTAAAAACGATAATATCTATGTATCAATAAGTTGTGGCTGGAGAGGGCTAGAAGTACTGTAGTTTATTTTGTGATGGAAAAGTAGTATAGTATACTGTGAGTTGCACTTGCTTGTGTTATATTGAGCTTTATAATTAGAGCTTTTAAATCATGTTTTAGTCCAGAATTATAGAAATAACAATTCTGTGTAACTTGACAAATTAGTAATCTAACTGAGCTAAAGTGGCACACTGGTCATCTACCAGAGGCTTTATGGAATCAGAGGCTCACCTACAGTGAGATTTAGCAGAAAACAGGGTACTATCAATTAATGACTGCTGTTATCCCTTTATGAACAGTTAATTCAGATATGAGTGAACAAAGGTTAAACCATGAAAAATATGAAGCAATTGCCCCTCCAGAAAGGGTTCGCTGAGAGCAATCTGAAATATAAACAGGATTAATGCCTTGTTTGAAAGCCCTTATAAGACTTAAAATGCAAATGATTATGATACATTCCACCCAATATAATCCCATATGGCTGCATATCAGAATTCTACCTGGGTAAGAACCATATGTTTGGTCAATGTGCCAGTATTTAACAGAAGTTCTTTATGTTTCAAGAAAAAATGGCCTTGTTGTGCATACATAAATGCACAGAAACAAGTCATAACGTTTAACCCATTCTCTGACAGCTAATTGCAGTCAGATTGACAGGAAGGCCAGGAGCATAGGGCGCAAGCCTGGGGTGCACCACTCTACACAGGGCTCACACGCACACACTATGGGCAATTCAAAGATGCCAGTCAGCCTACCAGCAAAAACCACAGCACCAAGAGGAAACCCACTTGCTTGTGCATTTATTCAGGCTAATTAAAAACACCTTCTTCACTGCCTGCCATCATTTGGCATAATTTAGGCTGTCAAATCAATAAATCATTATCAATAAAGCATCAAAATGTAATCCAGAGAAGGTGGAGAATTATCTCTTTAGCTGCAGCTTCAGTAATGATCATATTGTTAGTGGTGCACCAATACGGAAATTTCCATCAATATTAATACATTTTCATCAAATTTTGCTGTTACCAATACCTGGCTAACCTCTTGCCACTTGCTGATCATCTTTATATTACAGTTGTCGTGTTTTTAGCTGTGGTACTGCTTGCTTTGAATGTTGATAAAGTTTAAAGATCGGCCAGCAATATCGATATGTTAATCGATATTGCATCTCTGCTGTTTGCTCTATCATCTTTATAAAGATGATATTTAATGCAAAATAATAAAAAAGAGAAGTACGGTACTTCTGAAAACTCTGTTTAAGTGTAGCAGTGTGGTGTGGATGAGTGAAAACAGAAACTTTTGAATAAGTAGAAATTGGCCTAATTGGTCCCTACTTATCACATGGCTGATCCCTGATTTGTTCCCACTAGTTACACTGTCTCGTTTTATGCTTGGCCAACCCCCCTGCCCCCACCCCCCTAAACAGTAAACACATACTGTACAGTAGTCCCACAGTATTAGTAGGGACGTGTCCCTACCACCCATACACAAATGTACACCGTTGCGTCTTAGTGGTAAAAATTGCGGTCAGTAATTTTACCCAGAATCGTGCAGGCCCACTCCTCTTTTAAAGTTTTTGTTGCAGACATAACAAGGTAAAAAGGAAAAGAAAAAATATGCAACAAATAATAAGTCTAAATGCCAATGGCTTGCACAGTGAATGCAGGCATAAGGCTGCATGAGCCCATGACTGGAGGCGAGCATTATTTAGTAGTATTATTATTATTGTTGTTGTTGTTTTATGGTGGGTGGGTAAGTGTTTTATTATATAACTGATAATAGCTGAATTTTGTTTATCATTTTTTACTTTATATTTCCCTTTAGTAAGAGTCAGTGATATTTTATTTGATGGATAAAAATTAATTAGGGGCAATTCATACAGAGATAAAAGCAACACTGGCCACACACATAAATAGTTTTTCCCCAGGCTGTAACATTTTCTTAATGACAATCAAACTGTGGCGTATGCATTTTCACTGTCAGCAATCCGCTACACAGTGTTGCTCCTCGTTGTTATTGGACTTTTGAATTCTGCATATTTTACCCTATTAAGTCTCTGTTCTGCTGCTTTGAAATATGTAGTACTGATGCAATCCATGCTTTCATGATTGTTGCATATGGCAAGCTTTCATGTGCATGTGCTCGGGAAGTAATCAGGGTTTCAGTAAGAAAACCTGACTCGACATCCAGTTCAGGACAAAATGAACAGACCACTCTATAGGTTTTTAAAAAATCTGCATTTTTAAATGCTGGTTTAATCCTGGATCTGCTGGCAGAAGCCTACGCTGTGCAGGAGGATGCTTTCAGGTTCAAAATTTCTAAGACAACAGTAAACAAGAACAAAGTGAGGCAGGAGACACTGGGAACAACCCAACACCAGGCAAGTAAAGGGCAGAAGTGACTTTCTAATGTCAGAAATGATTGTTAACTTATCCAACAGTTTCTCATGAATCAGAGGATGACATTAAGTGACCTTCCAAAGGAATGGGAAACATTAAGTGCAGGTGTGAGGTACACTGTGAGTACAGTTCGCATCAGCCTCCTAGAAGCAGGACTGAAGTCCCATAAAGTAAGGAAGAAGCCCTTCATTAATGAGAAACAGAGAAGAACCAAGCTGCAGTTTGCAAAAAGAGATGTGTGCGTGTGTGTGTGTATATATATATATATATACACTGAAAGCATTCTTTAGAAATGTTGGCCCATATTGATAGGATAGCATCTTGCAGTTGATGGAGATTTGTGGGATGCA
>JAODLD010000271.1:0-14113 GCA_026781065.1 Mormyrops boulengeri | reverse complement strand
AAAATGGATATTTATCACGTTATGGGGACATTGTGTCCCCATAAGGATAGGTAAACCAGGTCACACACACACACACATTTTATACACACACACGTTTGTACTTATCTTTGTGGGGACTCTCCATTCATTTCTATGGGGAAAATCTAATCGTAACATGACAACCTTAACCCCTACCCAGCCCTAAACTTAACCATATGTAACCAAACAAAACACGAGACTTTAACAAAATACTTTTTTGATTGCATTCACAGATCTTAGTGGGGACCTGAAAAATGGTCCCCACAACATCAAAAAACAGGTTTTTATTACATTGTGGGGGCCATTTGGTCCCCACGATGTAATATAAACCTAATCGACACACACACATACACACACATACATGCATACATACAGGGATGGATATAACTGGTACGAAAGTAGGCATTCACCTTAAAAAACAATACGTGCGATAATCGATTGTTTGTAAAAGCTCAAATGCGTACTTATTTCATTTGCGCTGCTATGACAAGAAAATACCATGCATTTTAACCTGTATACCGCAGAAGTAGAGTTAGCATATAAGGATTAAAATGCATTACATTTTGTTTTCATATCAGCACAAACACATAAAATAAGTATGCATTTACACTGTTACCACAATCGATTGTTGCACGTATCGTTTTTAAAGGTGAATGCGTATTTGCGTGTCCATCCCTGCATATATATTAAATTTAAATTTCAGCAGTGCAAGAATGCAGTGTGGTGGCTAAGTGGTTAGCATTGAGGCTTAACCCCTCTGTAGTAAGAGGTTTGATTCTTGCCTTAGCGCCATCCTATGTTCTACATGTGCTTGTGTGGGTTGCCTCCCACAGTCCAAAGATAGGCAGTTTAGGTGAACCGGCGCATTCGAATTACCCGCTGCGCCCGTGCCCTTAAATGATCTGGCATCCTTGCTCGGGTACACGCTGCCCAGAGATTCCTGGCACAGGCTCCCGGCTTGACCCCTCGTTGCATAAGTGCTTCGTGGAAAATGGACAGACGGGTGGGTGACCTACACTAGAGAGCAGCACAAATCAAGATTAACATCAAGTTGCTAATCAAGTAGCTAGATGTGTCATAATCAGTATTAAAGACTTATAATTTAGTGACAGCTTCCGTAGAGCTAATTAAGTTCCAGAGCCCAGTCGTCTCACTTTGATAACTCGTTATCTGTTGCTTCCATGCCTGGTAATAACCCATTTTCCCCATGGGGGCAATAAGTAAATAAAGTAAAACATGATGACGTTACTCAAGTGTGGTACTTCAACAAGATATAATTTATTGGTGTTAAGCAGGGACTGCACTGGCTACAGTAACGCCCAGAGACTGGTGCATAGTGCACATCCAGCTTCTGTCTCCTCCTGTTTCATTCTTCGGGATTTATCGCATTCTGCAGGCTCAATCGGCCACCTAATGAGCCTCAATATGGATACTGCATAACCGTGACCCTTTCCTGGAAGTCCTTTCCCTTTCTCATTAACCTGTTCCAGCCATACAAAAAGAATGACTGAGACCTACTTTGTCAGTAAAGAACATAGCAGAGAGAGATGTATTCATTGTTGATTGGTCAGAAACTTAAAAAAATTAATTCAGCATAAGCATTATTATCAGATGATTGCTATCTGAATATATATATAGCTTTTGGTTGTTTATCCGTTCTCTTGTGCTGGTCAGGGTTGCAAGGTCTGGAGCTTATCCCAGGCAGCACTGGGCACAGGGCTGGAGTACACGCTGGACAGGATGCCAGTCCATCACCGGGCACCCACAGTCATACTCTACAGGCAATGCAGAGACACCAATTCACCTAACCGCAGGTGGAAACCTACGTGACACAGGGAGAGCGTTCAGAAAATGCCCAGAACTGTGCGTATGAGGTCTGAACCCCAACCCTGGAGGTGTTAGGCAACAGCGCCGCCCACTGAGTCACCATGCCACCCCAACTTGATTGTTTATCTTTTGAAAAAAAAAAAAGAACATTATGGCCAAGAAATATCTCATATAAATGTGGGTTAGTGGTTGTTTAATTTATTCATGAAGGTGATTATTTTTATTTTTTTGGCTGGCCACTCTACTCCCCAACACGCCAACCTCTCTCACTGCCTCCCCAAAGAATACCAAAGAAAACACACAATACGCCCATTTGCACCCCACCATATATGCAAATCTTTTTTACAACAAAATACCGGCCTACCTCGACGTCTCTCTTAATAAGGTCACCTTTAATGAATACCGTGAGAACCATTCTTCACTACAGACATGACTCACAAGTCTATCCTCCTTCCTTGTCCTTACTCACTTTCTTTTTAACAAGGCACACTCTTCTTCAGCTTATCGGTTCTGCACTATTCCATTTTAAGCCTGTCGAGACCAACGTGTTTTGACTGCAGCTGGAAAAGAACCGCCTCAGTGCTCGAAATTATAGAAACAGCCAAAGTTCCCATTTTTACCTGAAGTACATACCTCTAGCTCTTCCAACATACATAAGCAGCCTTCAGAGTATACACTAAGGCTATAACAGTCTACCACTCAGGTTTCTTCTTTTCTTCATGTGGATCTAGGATCCCTATACTACCCCCTCTTCTGAAAAGCTACCAAGTGTCCCTGTACCAGTCTAATGTTGGATCTTCACCATGTACCATGGCAAAGGCAACGCATGAGAGAATGTGCGAACCGAACAAAACACATCCGACACTACCAGAAAGCAAGTTTTGTTTTCCAACTTGGTCGAGAGCTAAAAGCTGTCGTTTGGAAATGATTAGAGCAATCATCCACTTGATCAAATATAAATCCTGTCTTAATTTGCTTCCAAGTCTTAATGTAGGAAACAGAACTTTTCACACTTCTCCGGCTGACACCCACACTCGCTCATTAACTAGCCAAGAGGTTGCAAAATAGCTGCCCAGAAATTTCCTTATCCTTGCAAAGTTTTTCATACCAGGATCTCACATCCTCTTCATATACCTCTCTACTCTATTTTAAGTTGTTCTGCTAGCGCAAATTGAATCAAATCAAAGTGCATACACCCATATGTAATCTGAAGGCTTTGTGACTGCATTGCAAAAATATATTTGGTGACATACATGACATGACAAACTAAAACTTTGTTTTCTTTCCCAGAGTCTGCACTCTGATTCTTCTTGATTCCTTACACTTTTTTCCTGAAAAGAATCTTTTTAACATACGCTTCTCCCTGTGCGTGCATGTGTGTGTGTGTGTGTGTGTGTATACACACTTGCTAGATTTAGATTACTAAGGAACAATCTCTTTTTAGCCAAATTTAGCTTTTCTGCTGTGAAGAGAACCTGTGTTTCTTTGCAAGCCTTACCGCGGGATGGCATTGTGTTGCACACATTTTCATCTAATGTTTCAAGCAGTGGATTAAAGCTTAAACTAAAATCCTGCATCCAGATGAATAACACATGTATTCAGCTCAAGACTCAAGAGGAGAGATTATGAATACATCTTGCCCCAAAGAATAAGAGTACAACAATGACATTTCTAGATCAGCAAAGTTCCTTTAAGGTTAAAATGGCAGAAACAAAACAGTCACATTAAATTTTGAAAAATGGCTTCCCATGCACAATGCATTGGCTTCAGACAGCTTCATTTGTCTTCACACAAGCATCTCCTTCAGGCATCTCAAGTGTCCGTTGGTGTCAGCAGTCCATTTACAGTAAAGAATGTCAGAAGCAGAAATCAGCTCTCCTGTGCTCGAGATGATCAGCTTACACTCAGCTTTTAGACCACCTTTGGGCCATTTAACTGCACAAGGAGCTTTCGGAGACTGTAAATTACTGCTCTGTGCAAGAATTCTGGAATTCAAAATTATATGCTATGAATAATACTATGCTGATTTACCATTACTTACTACTGTGAAAGAAGTAATGTTTTCTAATAACAATGCTGTATGATATTTCAGTTAGCTAGCTTCCCTGTGATTGATTTTGCAGTGTATTTGTATGGGGAAACAAATTTTAAAATCTGTGCATCAAGCAGTGACTGATTGGGGGGGGGGGGGGGCGGCATCTGACCCATTGCTGGGAAAAGAAGGAAGCATTCAATACATATCATAATCCACTTAGAATGCCACAAAGCTGAAATACATGCCACAAGATATGACTGATACTACTTTTCTGATGAATGACACCACTAGTATCATGCCATCTATTTGTTTAATATATCAGCTCTGTATACACTGTAAAAATATCATGGGCCTTATAGTCAAGTTCTGCATGTTAGTTGAACTGATTGATTAAAAAAAGATGACTGTAACTTATGCAAATCTTACTGTTACGCAAAATATGCCCAAATAGATCGTGCTAACATGCCAATGACAAATATTTATATGAGAACATAGTGTAAAATAAGTTAAGCAGTATGAAGATGCTATTTATTAAGTATGCAACCTTAAAGAACTTCCCATTTCATGTGAAGCATGACAGGTGTCCATATAAGGCAGATACGTATATCCAGTCTATACCGATACTCAGTCACCACCACATGACTCCAGACAGCTGAGATACGGAGTGACATTTCAGTTAAGGACTGAATTTTAATGTCATTTCACCAGCACTAATTCAAAGTACAAGTAACTCATAAAAACAAAGAGCTATGAATCTACAATGGTAACAAGTGAATGCTGCATGTGTTGAGCTTTGGACGACTGATGGCAATTACACACAGTAACATAGATGATCGATTCTGAGAGAGCATTTGTGTTTCATTATTGTTATCATTGGTGTTGATATTATCACTATTATTCTTACTCTTCTTCTTATTATAATAATTCAAAGATCCCATACCAAGAATCACAGACACACTAACGTCAAATGCATTTAACTCGTACCTCGTGTCACCATGCCAAATGTGTATGTATACACACATTTCCTTTAGTTTTCACTAATTAGCTTTTTTCACCATTATATTCAAATGATAAGTCTATTTAAATACTTCGGAGATCTGTTGACCTCAGGCCACATTCCATAAACAGAATTGTTTAGACTCCATTACATCCCATTTTATCATTTCCATGTGCCTTTGGAAAGGATTTCACCTAATGTGATTTTTACAAATCATAAAGCAGCATGTCATACTCCAAATACCTGAAAATATCTGGTTACAAGAATAGGTATTTAAATAAAATTATACGAAACTAGCTCTCAAAAAACGGTCAGATCCTGTTGTGTCTGGCCTGTTTATTCTATTACAAATGATTCATTTATTGCACAAATGTTTATTAGCATCAATGCTGAACTGCCAAATATATTTCAAAGCCGTTAATTTATTTAGATTTAAAATTCATGGATGCCTGCCCAAAATATAAGCAATAAATTATCATTACAAAGTACTTCTTAAAGTACAGCAAGATAAGGATTAAATTTTCATATCAACAAATCATCAAAGCAGAGAGAACTGAGAGTACTGTAAGCATTTTCATTTCGGTATATCAGCGCATTGCATTTATGTGCTTTTTAACATTGATGTATTCACACACACGGACACATAAAACGTTAATGAAGCTCTGTTGCTTTATAGACACAATAACATAATATAGTCTTATAACGTCGAGGCTCGTTAAAGTTTGTCAGTGATCTAAAAATACTTGTGAACCGCAAAAGTATGCAGCTGTTTTAAAAACATCCAGTGATATTATTAACACGTATGATCGTATGCTAAGCAGCAGGCTATAAAGACTGGTGATCACCTGCTGGATTTCCAGCTTAACATTACAACGAGGCATCAGTCTCTTAGCTGTTATCTGCCATGCAGCGTTACCTATTCACTGCTTACCTACATCCTTCAACTTTATCGTAACCGTCCAGATAAACAGTCTCATTTTAATCATGTTCAAATCCATTAGTACTGCTCACATCATATCATTATTTATAACAAAATAACCACGATGAGTATGCCATCCATAACGGGCGCAGCCACAATGTCCACCCAAGAAACATGATACATTTCCATATGCATCAAACACGCACATGTAATTAAAATTCTTTCATAACTTCCCATAAATTGTGTAACATCAAGAAGAAACGACTCGAAGCCCTTGATGAAAAATGCACCATTTTGCAATGCATAGCATGCGCCGGATCTTCAACATGCTAAATGTGTGCTATAGTAGGATAAACGACGGTCTGTTCAACGTAGAATATATATTTCGGTTTGAGGACGAAACATGAAAGCGTTTTTTTTATGACCTAACTAAAAACGACCACCTCCTTCTCCGTCAACTCTGGAAACTGAGTTTTGCGCTATAAGAAATGGGTGCAGGCCGCGATGCTTATATCGTTTCTCCGCATTTCGGCGATAGAGGCTGGATGCGTCGTTTCCAATTAGATCAAATACCTAAACAAGCAAAGCAATGGTGTTGACCGTCGCACACTGGCGCAGGCTCTCGGCGCTGTCCTTTGTGTGCGTATAAATATGCATGCTTTTAAATTCTCCCACATTCTTCCACTATAAAGTATTAAACTGGCGTTCTGCAGACACAACGCAATAAAGCAGCCAAGAAGTAACCATCGCTGGTAACTTCACCAGGATATGGAAGAATACGCTTCCTCCACAACACATGTGTTGTCGTAGCTTGGAGCATTTTGTCACATAATGAACAACGGTGTGTAGGCTATACACTATGTATAGCCTACACACACCACCAGCGTAGAAATACATTTAAGTTATGGTTGACTTGGTTGCTATAAAACCTAACTGCGAATTTTTGAAATGTCATATAATAACATTCATATGCATAACTGCGTGGGTTTAAATAGGCTATATACATATATTCTAATTCCCATCATTTATACTAAATGCATTTCTCTTTGCGTATGTGCATCTTTAGAGAAGAGATTTTTTGCCCTTTTTAAAGGTTACCCTCATATGTTAAGACGACCGTGTACAGCATTGACAAATATTCATTATATACATCAACACGTTTACACATCACAGGATGCCGCATTAAATTTGTTATAATGATTGATGCCCGCACATGAATACATACTGCAATCTAATTAATGAGGATACACTGTAAGTAATCATGTATTGATCTCGTATGTATTTTGCTAATGAGCAAACTGCATTGTTACCATCAACATGCAGGCCATTGTACAAATTAAGACGTAGCTCTTATTGTCTGTCGCCATCTCCTATTTATCCTACCTCTTTCCCCCGTCTTTTCCTTCAACGAAAGCGACGTGAAGTTAATGTCTCCTCTCCCTCGCTTTCTAAGTCGCACTCTTTAGTTTTCCGTCCTCTCTCGCTCTCAGATTGATCTACTCTACGGCAATGCTTGGACCACAACGCTTTTTCTCGTTGTCCGCTGTATCGGAAAAAGGCATCGTGAAAATGGACCGGTCAAATAAGTAATCTATAGATGATAAGAACAAGGATGATGCGAAAAAAGACGTGCCGGTTTTTTCCACCCCCTCCAAATGCAAACTAAGGTGACAAATAAAACAGTGATATATCCACAAACGATAGCAAAGACGTGTGTAAAGAAGATGCGAATGCTGTCGGAGGAGGAAAAAAAACATAAAAAAGAGTCGCTTGAACATAAACTGCACCTTCTCGCCACCGCCGTTGCTGAGCCGCTGAGCGACACTGAGACACAGCACACCCACTAGGACTGGCAGTATGCAACAAAGTGACGATCAAATAAGAGCTAGAAATCTAAAAACAAAGCATTGCATTGCCTTATAACCACGCATCAGTATTAAAAGTACACAATGCAGAATAAATCGAACATGAAAACGTAATTCACACCGATATTATACTCGGATAGCACTCGACGACGCTGCTTGGGTTATGCAGTGTCTGTCATCAGCTGCATCTCATAAAAGTGAATGCGTATTGTGATTGTATTTTAACTGCGAAATAACTGTTATTTATAAGCTGAAGGTAAGCTGAAGACGGCAAACAGCCACTAGACTGTAAACAGGACGACTTATCTAAAGACGTGAAAAAAATTCACAAATAACTAATCAATATTAATCGGCGTCATCATCTGAGATGTCGCATAAGCATAAATAATAAACAGACGTATGTTAAGACCTCGTGAACTATTGCATTCTGAAAGGTCCTCTGTATCAGCGAAAATATAAAATTCTATTGTGGGTGTTTACTCACCGTGATTGGGAGTCAGCAGCGACATGACTGGGGGTCAGCAGAGACATGGACCGATTTGCGAAGTTGTTTTCATTATTATTAAATGATAAAGAGATTGAATAAAAAATACAGAAATGCATATAAAGTTGTCATAGTCCTAGATATTATGCTAAGATAGTGTGAACTAGACGTATATCCCTTGATGTCAAATAATTATTTCTATGAAAATGGCATCATGGACAAAAAATAATCACAATAAAGAGTAAAATCACAGTTCCACGTCATCTGTGTCACCTGAATAAAACTACACCGGGGCTGTTCTGCACTGTTTTGATTAGTGTCTCCATTAAAAGCAGGAGGAGAGTAAAATTGGGCTAACGACAGAGACCACAGCAGAAATGGATTGTCTTTGAGAATCTAGGGCAGCTTACTTTTGAGCACACACACTGTTAAGAGGAATAGAGGGGTTATATTTTAAACACTGCCCATAGGCATTTGAAAAGGGAGTTTTGACACAGCTCAACAAACAGATCTCGACTACAAGGAGAAGCTGAAATGTGTAGTCCTTGTTTTATACACCAGATGTCTGATGTAGAAATCTTTCAGAACTCAGACATGCAGAGAAGAATCTACTATGGCCAAGTGACTGACACTCAAGTTTCTGCAAGAAGAGAAGTAGCAGTCCAGATATACCCTGAAATGAATACCCCTTATTTGCAGAAGTGGAACAAAGGTGGCTTTTTAATTGGACCAAATTAATTAAAAGTCACAGCAAGCTTGAGGAAGTAATACTGATAGGTACTGATATAGAACACTGGGAGTGAAGTATTTTGGGGGAAATTACAGGCAACTAGTCTGTAAAAGTACAGTGTAAAATATAAATAGGGCATGAGAGTGATTGATCGTACATTGATAGTTTTCTATATTCAGGCCTGAATCAGTCATTCTCTTTTCATGCTCACTATTTCTGTGCATAGCCCTGCTATGTCACCCTTTGATTCCCACTCACGCGCTCCGTCTTTCTGGCACATTTAAGCACATGCATGACCTGCTCTTCGTCTTACACTTTACACCCTGAAATGAAAATCTGAACATCTGCATTTTTACTAGTGAAAGGAATTTGATATTTTTTGTCTTTCTAAGGAACCTTACACTTATTCATCCAGTAGTTTTCTTCTTATTATTATTGCTAGTAGTAATACTAGTATGACAGTAATGACTATTGCTAGCCTGATTACTAAATCCCCTGGATTTGAAGATAGCCGTAGTCCACTGCGACTGGAGACTGAATCCACTCCTCCAAGCTGACCCCCCTCCAAACACACACACACACACTGAGAGGGTCTGTGTGTGCCTCTCTCTCTCTTCTCGCCCTCAACTCCTCGACTGTTTGTCTCCACCACTCCCCAGTCCTTTCGAGTTGCCCTTTCACTGCAGTGCCCAGCAGAGGAGACAGCAGGCTAACTTCATGTTGAAGCAGTCACCCCTAGCTCGGGCGCTGCCTTCCTGCCCCCGCCTCTTCTCCTTCTCTTCTACTCCCTTTTCACTTTTTCTTGTATGCAGTAACAATCGGTGTTCAAAATTTGACTAGGAATTATATTCAAGTCAGTTGCTTCTGTGTTCCTATGCTTCCAGTGTCTCTCTCTCCCTCCCTCCATTAAATTTCTAGTCACACAACGGTGCAGTGAATATCCCTCCCTCATTCCCTCCCTCCTGCTTTTCTCCTCACAGACCACATTTTAAATTTTCAATCTTCCTCAATCTTTTCTTTCTCCTCTGTGGAATTCTCTGTCCTCGAGTCCATCCCACTTTATTTCTCTCCTTTTTAAAAAGAACCCTTCATACCCCCCCACTGCCCTGATCTCTTCTGCCTTGCTGTTTCCACTTGGTATCAGTGTTTGTGTACTGCAGCGTCTCCATCAGGTGAATATACCAGAATAAGAACCTTTCTCTTGGTCGCTCTTAGCACTGAGACGGATACTTCATGTGACTCAATGGATAATGCAGGACATTGATCCTGACATTGTGAGGGAGAGCGAGGAATACAGTGAAACACCAACAGCAGGACATTAACAACATACTGAGTTAAAAGCTACAGGGACCGGATCTGATGGACACCTGGCAGCAGTATTCCGTAAACAAACAGACACAATAGGCTCAGAGCTCATCATTCATTTCTGCTTGCCCAATTAGGGAATCTTAGTGTTACTCAGAATCCAATTATTGCTGTTTTGGGACATTTATTGAGTCATTTTCAGCCACCTTTGATTATGCTTGCATTTTTGTTACTAAATATTGTGTGCATGCTACCATCTGCTCTGAAACAGATTACTGGATGGGCAGACCATGTGCTGACATGAACATGAAGATCAGCGAACCTCTGAATGCCAGTACATACACAAGCAACAGTGATCCTGGGACTCGCCATGACTTTCTCCTCTGCTTCACATGCTGGCTCATCTCAGCTGGCCAGAGAGCGTGAATACAGCTCTGGGTAAAAGCAGCCGGAACGGTGGGACCGGCGGCAGCTTTGTGCCCCTCTGGCAGCAGGCGTGTGGCACGGCCTCAGATCCACATGGACCACAGCCCTTACCTGCCTGCTTCTGGAGCGTTGCCCAGCAACACCTGCAACTTCTTTAGCATGGCTTATGATGCTGTAGCAGTCACAAGACAAGGCTGAATTTTGGCATGAATTTACAAGTGACTTAATTGACACAAACAGGTCAGCAATCAGGATAATCAGAAAATGAATTATATTGCATTGCAAATAAAAGTTGCAGACATATGAACAGGAATAAAGCCTGTTTTGTTAACAGTGAGAGATTAAAATAATAATCAATAGACGCAGACATGATTTAGGAAGTGATTCATTGTGTGACTGCACAATGTTTCTTACTGTGTGAGGGACACAGAAAGAGAGGGCTGAAAGAGATTCCAGTATCACAGTATCCTAGCAACTGTTTCCATCTCCTTGGAGACAAGGACTGACATCACTTCCCGTATGTGTATGAGAATGTATCTGTTTGTTTACAATTTGTGTTTGCATGCGTGAATCTGTATATGCATGTATGTAATAGGCAAGAAAATGTTGGGGATTTCTGTTTATTTATGTGTGAGCTAAAGGACACAGAGAATCTCTTCATTATGCTGCATTGCTGGATGTGGCTTCTTACATATTAAAAAGTACAACCGGCAGGGAATATAATTTTATATGCTAAAAATCTAAAAATAATTCATCTTTTTATCATTATACTTCTGAATAGGGATTAGTTGTGATTTATATAACTATAGCAGTGTACTTGTCATTTATTCATTCATCAATATATTTCCTGACTCATCCAGGTGACGATTGTGTTTGGAAAGGATTGTTCAAATGAAATTTATAATGAAATATAAATCTAGCATTGTATATTGTAAGTATTATACCATTTTTTATATATCTGTTTTACAGCTAACTGCTTGAACATATCCAACTTTGGAAGACATGAAGCATCCTAGTTGTTCAACAAATTGAAAATTCGCCATTAATGATATTCTGCAACAATTTCTCTGATTGCCTAAACAATTTATTTCTTTACTTTCCTTTTGGGCTGCAAGTGGAGATTTGATGTTGAAGGATTTTGCTTTCCAGGGTCAGGACAGTATTTCCACTGGCTCCCAGATGAGGCAGTCAGTCCATGGGGCAAATTTTTCCACTCGAAAGGTCAAAGTCATGCACAATTCCTCGCCAGCTGCAAAGTAAATACATTTGGTATCCCAGCTTCTTGTGCTTATTATGCATGTGCTTCAAGCTGCTGGCCCCTTTGAATGGGATCCTCTTCGGTGCAGAAAAGTCATGCACTACTCAGCAACATGACAGGATGGCACAGCCTAAGGGACAGGAAATGACCGCAGCACCACAGCAACAATAACAATGATAACAGAAATGCTGTCTATACCTAACCTTTTTTGGGAGTCTGTTAAATATTAAGACAAAAATGTTTACTCCCAACACCAAACATTTTCTTTTATGTGTTTCATCAATACATATATTTTATAAAGCCAATGAAACCTATTGAACTGAAGAGGGAAGAATGAGTTGAATTGAAAGGGATCATTTGTTCATTCATACAGAGCTGTTCATCCCTGAGTAGGATTTTCTGTTGAGTCTGTCCAATTCCAGGAATGGCTTCAGTTTGAACAGGCGACCTCTGTTTTCTGTGGGACGGCTGTTTGTGTCCCCAGGGTCGTGTCACTGAAACTTAAATTCTTCCAACTTTCTGAGTCCCCCAAACACAAATGCTGGTGTGACGACCGGAGAGTGACATGTGACATAACCGCTAATTAATTCCTCCCTTTTCTTGAAATATGGTTTATTCTTCAGGGTAAAAATGCATTAGACTGTCCATCAATGCTTGGTGCACAACCAGTCGTTGACATACTTTGAAAATAAATGTAAGAGAAGGTCCTGAGGAAGGTATTGCTCCTCATTGTCCTGTTTTCACTGTCACTGTTTGTGCTTTAAATCCTGTCGTGCGACTTCTCAGTCACATTGCCAGTGCTGCCCTCATCAAAAACACCTGAGTTGTTTCCCTTTCTTCACCGTACTGAAAGTATTGCTCTCGCGCCTTATATTACAGAAGATTTGAAATATGTAATTTCGCACAAGTCTTTCATTCAAAAGGAACAATTTGTATAACTTTTTTTTAGATTATTGTAAAAGACCATTAAGCCTTTTATAAACAATGCATCATTTCTCAAACGTTGGGTTGAAAAAAATATAAATCAAAACATATGCACATTTCTGTCATGTAAAGTGACCTATATATTGTTATATACACACACACATACTACAGGCTTTAAGATGAAATGCATACTGTTGCCTTTGTACCATGCACTGCAGCAGAAATCAGAGAAAGTTACCCTGGATACCAGACAATTTGATAACTTGCCAAGCAGTAAATGTGAATAGTAATACGATGATGCGAACCTACAGATACCAAATGCACCTAAAAAAGCTCAATGTATCTGAGAAAAGAGGAAGCTGAGTTTTGTGTCATTTGTGTAATAGTGGGGTTTTCTATCACTGTAGACAATTTGAAGACATGTCTATGTTACATTCATGGAGTGCTGGCCTTTGTGAATCTAAATATGTCTTCTTTGCCAAATAAGATCACTGCCAAACAGAGCCATCTGGTATAACTACTACTGGGGAGACACTATCTGACACATTTGAGCGTCTATGGTCACACAACATATGAGTGTATTTAAAATTATCATGGGGCAACATTTTACAATAAGACATTAAATAATCTTTGGTCTTATCTATACCTCTGCTTTCCTCTCATTGTCATCCAACAAGATCAATTAAAAAGCGTGCTAGATCCAAGTCCTCATTTTACTTGATGTAACCCAACCCACGCCAAGACAAGAATCTGCTTGTTTTATTTCAGTAAAAAATAATTCAATCTGACCATTCAATTTAATAGGAAGTCAGTCTATAAAAGATGCACAAATGGTGATAAACATATTAATATATAATATCATCTTGCTTAATACTTAATGTTTAGCATACATCTTTCTGGCAGTTTATGCCACTTGGTGTATCTGTGTATGCACTGCCAGCCCCTTGCACTGCACACAGCTTTCAGACAACCAGCCCTGCTCTCTCTGGTGTGTGTCCTTTGTGCAGGCTCTGCTCCGCACGTGGTGGTGGCTTCACTCGGACTGTGCTGCGAATTGGAGCCCGATTTGGGCTACAGGGGCTTTCACACTTATAAACAAAGAGGAGACTGACACGCGTCGCTCTGGCTCACAGATCTGAAAGTGAAAATCAAAGTGTATTGACCTCGATGTTGGCAGTGCTTGCCGTGTGTTGCTTTGTGCTCCTGCTTGCTATGCGTAGTCTCTTGCCCCCCCCCCCCCCCACACATAGCAATGCTTTGATATATCAAAACCAAATTTGTTGATGAACTTGGGATCCAATTCTGAGGAAGCTCAGCAAAATTGA
>JAODLD010000270.1:0-14129 GCA_026781065.1 Mormyrops boulengeri | reverse complement strand
CAACCAACCACTTGAGTACTATTTGACTGTGACTCTTTACGCTCAGCTGGTTGGTTGAAACAAAATCCTGGTCTGGAATTTTACTTTCTGGAACTGAAATTGCCACCTCTGATGCGCACACACACACACACACACACACACAGACATACACAGACATACATACATAGGAACACACAAACACACGCACACACAAACATATGTACAGACACACAAAGACAGCAGTATATGGGCAGCACTAGGAGCAGATGTCAAATCAGTCTCTGGTATGATCAAAATAAAATTTAATAAAAATTAAATAAAATAGAGGAGAAGAGCTAGTGAAGCCCAGTGTCTGACAGGGCTGTGCTTACAGTGAGCTGTGCTCTCACCCATGTGCCTGTAGTACTCTTCAATGCCACTCCAGGTGTTTTTCTCTATCAGGGCTTTAACCAGGCTCCAGGGCTGCTTCCTATAGCAGATATCTGAGGACACCCTGTACAGAGGGCGTGAGAAACGAAGAAGCATGTAGTGGGCCCTTCATCAGTACCTCCCCCCAGACATGGGCACCGAGGAGGAAAGTACCTGAGGCGACTCTTGTGCCGGTTGATGGAGGTTAGGCAGTATCTGTGTACAGTGAAGAAGTAATCCTGGTATGGGATACCTGAGGTTATGACTTCCGAGTCCACTACATAGCATTCTCCCTGGATGCTGCTCTTGTACTGAGTCTGAGGACAGCAAGCCAACGGTATGAATGAAACTGCTAAGAACTACAATTACTTTTTTGTCAACCTCATTTTACCGTGCTTTAAATTTGCACTTAAAAATCACTGACCACATTTAAATCCATTATGCTCTACATAAAGAAACTGCTCTGATAGTGTCAACATTATTACTATTATTGTGTACGAGAGCAACAGAAGCATGAGCACTGACCTGTGTCTCCATAACCCGGGCAGTCTTTGGCCCAAGGGGGTTATTGATGGCAATAGTATAATTCAGCACACGGCTTGCATTCCCACTGCTGCTATCCTGCTGCCATTGCTGCACCCTAAGGTCTGAGTGGCACACAGAGACCATAAGCAGGAGCATTACGAACCTTGCAGATCACAACCACATGGCTCACATGATTCAGCTATTTCTGTCACAGGTTACAGGAACAATAGAAATGTGTTGAATGGAATTCAATGAATTACTGTCAATTAGTGTGGTAAGACGTACACACAATTAATAATACCTCCTTAATGTCAGCCTGTTCTAGTGAAAAAAGGGTTTTATTACTTATACGAGAGAGAATAGAGGAGACATAATTGTGGTGGAGGAGGAGGAGTAAAGTAAAGTGTAGCAGATGGCATGTACCTGTAAACTGGCGCTGGGAGAAAAGGTGCTGAATGAAGTGTGTGTCTGCAGAGAAGAGCAAGTCATGCAGCTTGTCCACGCCCATGCGGATCACTGTGTTGATATGCAGCCGGCCACTTAAATCGGCACAGAAGGACTCAACCTCACCTGGAGGATGGAAACGGCCACAGACACAGGACCATCATCAAAAGCAGAATGGATGGTAAAACCAGGAAACACTCAACTGCAGACAACTGCAATGCAGCAATATCAACTGTGAATAAGCAGTTATCATATTTTGGAGGGTTAGGAATGCAAATCCTGCACCAGGTTCTGCAAGTACACATGCCATTCAACTGTTGGCTCTAAATTCCCCTTGATGTGTATTTGAGTATGCAAGTGTCCACTGTGTGTCCTCTGCCGTGTGCTTTCTACAACTGGCTCTAGAATGTCCTGCACTGGATAAGAGAAAATGGACAGAAGTGGAGGCAGCTTACAGGACTAAGACAATTTTGTCATTTCAAATCATTTGGAAATTGAGCCCCATTGGCAAACAGACAAAAGTAATCAATAGCTCCCAGTGAAAAGCAGACTCAGTGAAAGCTGACACATTATCAACACTATTGCTTATACACAGATCACAGTGACCAGCCTTAACTTTAAAATTTCCTCTTGCCATAAGAACGGTTGAGTCCCTTGCTGTCTTCAAATGTCGCCTGAAGACACACCTCTTGAAAGAGTGCCTAGGAGACTAATACCCCCTTACTGTCCACTCTCTCCATTAAAAAAAAAACAAATACCAAACAATGTTTGTAATTTTTTCCCTAAAGTTTTTCATAGAATGTACTTAGTGGTAACTTTGGTTTCAATGACAGTTGTTGAATTTAGGTCTAGCTTATAGATCGAAGAACAGTCATGGACTACATAGCACTGTTGTAAGTCGCTCTGGGAAAGAGCATCTACTAAATGCTGTAAATGTAAATGTAAAACTGCCTGTCTAATATATAACGGAAATAGACAAGAAAGATACGCGGCATCACCGACGTCCCCAAAGGGTTAAGTGCATTAAGCTGTGAGGTGGGGCCTCCATAGATTGAACTTATACATCCAGTACATCCCACAGATGCTCAATTGGATTGAGATCTGGGGAATTTGGAAACCAAGTCAACACCTTGAACTGTTTTTCATGTTCCTCAAACCGTTTCTGAACAATTTCTGCAGTGTGCCAGGCTGCATTATCCTGCTGAACGAGGCCACTGCCATCGAGGAATCCCCTTGCCATGAAGGGGTGTACTTAGCCTGCAACAATGTTTAGGTAGGTGGTGAACGTAATAGAGATTTATTTAATTTACTAACGTTTAAACAGCGTCTATACAAATAACATATTAAAACTGACGGTATAAATTTCAGTGCAACTGGTCAAAGGTTTAATCCTTCACAACCTTGGATGGATTTATTTTTGACAGCAGAAGAAATGTTATATGAAATGAGATTTTTTAGATAATCCATCCATCCATCCATCCATCCAACATTTCTATTGGTTTATTGCATAATATTCGTGTTTTCAGCCTGGAGGCACATCAGTCAGATTTTCATTCCAATATCCCCATAAAAGGCTGGACGCATTTATTACTTAATTGTATTTATGTTAAAGGTTTGAATGAAATTCTTCGGGCTGGTGCGTCTCTGGGAGCGAGATTTGGATACTGCACTAGCTAATCTGGGGCAGCGTGTGGCTCAGTGGGCTAAACCTGTGTGCTTGTAATTACAAGGTCGCCGGTTCAAAACCCAGCCTCTGCAGGTCCTTGAACAAGGCCCTAAATCCCCCGCTCCCTGGGCGCCGCTACAGGTGGCAGCCCTTCACGGACAACTTACTCTGCAAAGAGCAAGTTGAGGGAGGTGTAAAAAAGACAAATTTCCCTATGGGGATTAATAAAGTATGAATTATTATTAATAACATGTTCATTGTTACATATTCCAAGGGCTTCATCAAGATTTCTTGGACAGTATTGCAAACTTTATTAAAACACAGCCCACTACCTTGAGAATCCAATTCTTGATGACAGTGATTTTATTTATTATAGAGTAGAACAGATAAAACTCAGATTATTTGATGATTTCAGACAAAAACATGTGAAACTGAAAATTTGGAGACTCACCACTGGAGAAAAATGCAGACTACGTACTCAGTTATCCAGATAACGTTTCATGTGCATGTCTCCATCCCGAATGAGACACAAATGTGTATGTTCTGCCTGCATGTCTTCTATCTGAATGAGCATCTTAATGATGGCATTGATGACTCCCCATAAACTAAAATACACTGTGTGTTCGTACACATTTTTATCATAGCCAGCATTAATTTTTTCATAGTTTGTGTTACAGTAGTTATCCTGTGGGACTGGACCAGACAGGCTAGCCATCGCTCTCCACGCACATCAGTGAGCCTTGGGCACCCATGATCCTATCTCCAGTTTACTGATTGGCCTTTCTTGGACCCCTTTTGGTAGGTACTGACACTACGTGCCATAAACACCCCACAAAACCTGCCATTCTGGAGATGCTCTGACCCAGTCATCTAGCCATCACAATTAGGTCCTTGTTAAAGTCGCTGAGATCCTTAGGCTTGCCCATTTTTCCTGCTTCCACATTGACTTCAAGAAGTGACTGTTCACTTGCCTAATATATAATGGCACCCTTGACAGATACCATTATAATGAGATAATCAATGTGGTTTTAAAGTTATGTTCAGTATATATAAGTCAGAGGGCCACACCATATGTTATCAGTGGAATGGTTTCTTTATTTCAAGCCAGATGCGGGTATTTTGGTAATATATACTCACTTTCTTCCTGTGTGTCTGAAGAGTTGCTGGGGTCAGTAGGGAGATCCTCTTCATTGGTGATGTCCAGGGAGGAAATGTTTTCTAAGCTTGGTGGTGCAGGGGACAGCAAGTGATTGATGGAATCAGATGGAGGGTCACCAGCTTCTCCCTGGAGGGAAAGTTTCAAAGACAGTGGTGAAAATATGTTGCCTTATCAAATGTATTCCTCAGACGTTTTGCTACTGGTCGGCAGTCCTTCGTGTTACTCAGACATAAAAATATGCATTGCCCATAAATGTATGAAGTCTACACAACCAAAGCTACAAAAACATATGTAGTTCAAAGATCACACTTGTCATTTCATATAAAGGGGTCAAATCCAATGTACTCAGACATTTATGTCAAAATTATGCAATAATCACCTGGGTGAATCGATCATGTGATTTACGACAACTAGAACATAGTGGGGTTGGGCATTTCTGGGAGAATGACTAGTCAAATTTGACCAGTTTTTCCAAAATGACATCGTGGATGCATGCAGCAGCCAAAAGCCTCACCAAACTGTGCTACATTTGTGTATATATAAATTGTCTCTCGGCAGATAAAATGGATAACTTCACCAGTGTAATAGCAGCATTTTATATACTCCTTGATGCTACTGCTAATGTGTTGCAGGAAATCCATCAGCAAATAAATGACAATGCATGTAAATACTACTATGAAAGATGGCTACGGAGTACTACTCTGTCCCCACTTCAGATAATCAGACCATATTACACTACTACAGCCTATAAGCAACTAATCAATAGACATTCACCCAATTCATAATTCGATTTGATTCACAATACTGGGTTCACGATTTGGAACCAATCTTCCCACCATATTTTTGGAGAAAAAAAATTAAATGAAGCAAATTATTACCAAAAAAAAATTATTTTCCCCATTCTTTATCAACTGAAATATTCCCTTGTTAAATAAAAAAAATATTGTTTTCTCAATAACCAACAATAAATTATTTACAAACATGCAAGTTAAACTGATTGGCCTATAGTTTGCTGGATTACTTCTACCCCCTTTATTGAATATGGGCATTATATTAGCATGTTTCCAATCAGAAGGTACCACACCAGCAGATAAGGATTTCTGAAATAGTAAAGTTAAAGGTCGGCAAATGATATCCCTCATGTCTTTTTAAACTATAGGTAAGATGTCATCAGGGCCCTGCAATTTATTTATTTTGGGCGTAGCTAAGCTTTGTAGCACATCAGCTTCAGTTATATATGACGACACTGGATTAGTAATAAGAGTCAGTATGCTACTCGTGTCCTCTACAGTGAATACCCATGCAAAACAATCATTAAACTCATTAACTATATCAATTTCATTTTCAATTACAAGGACCTTACTATCCTGCAGATTAGTGATTTCAGCTTTTAAAGCTATTTTGTAGCTAAAATACTGGAAGAAACTTTAAATGTCCTTTTAAACTTTTAAAATCCTTGGTCTCCAATGCAATCTCCCATTCGACATTCCTCTTAGCAAGTCTAATATTATTTTTTAGTCTCAAGGAATAAAAGCCTCTAAATCAGGGGTGTCAGACTCTAGTCCTGGAGGGCCAGAGCCCTGCACATTTTTTGGGTTTTCCCTCATTTAACACACCTGATTCAACTCCTTGTGCTAATTATCACACGCTCTTGAGCTGAATCATTTGTGTGGGAGCAAGGCAAGAACTAAGCTACACGGGGTTCCGGCCCTCCAGGAATGGAGTTTGACACCCCTGCTCTAAATCATAAATTTTGTTTCTAATACTCCTAGCATTGAAGTAGACAGCAAAGGGTAGGCCTTTTACAGTGCCCATTTTCATTATAATTTGGGGCTTTCCATCTCCCCCCACCCATATTCTTAACTAACCTCCCTGTCCCCCCAATCCCTAGTTTAAACACTCCTGGACTACTCAACACATACTCTATATTGCCAATAAGTATTGGGACACCACTCCAAATCATTAAATTCAGGTGTTCCAATCACTTACATAGCCACAGGTGTATAAAATCAAGCACCTAGGCATGCAGACTGCTTCGACAAACATTTGCGAAAGGATGGGTCGCTCTCTGGAGCTCAGTGAATTCAAGTGTGGTACCATGATAGGATGCCACCTGTCCAATAAGTCCATTCATGAAATTTCCTCCCTAATAAATATTCCACGATCAACTGTTAGAGGTATTATAACAAAATGGAGGCAATTGGAAACAGCAGCAACTGAGCCACGAAATGGTAGGCCATGTAAAATCACAGACCGGGGTCAATGCATGCTGGGGCGCACAGTGTGCAGAAGTCAGCAACTGTCGACAGAGTCAATAGCTACAGTAGACCTCCAAACTTTGTGTGGCCTTCAGATTAGCTCAAGAACAGTGCGTAGAGAACTTCAAGGAATGGGTTTCCATGGCCGAGCAGCTGCATACAAGTGCAATGAAAGGGGCAGATGCAGTGGTGTAAAACACGCCACCACTGGACTCTAGAGCATGGAGATGTGTTCTTTGGAGTGACGAATCACGCTTATCTTTCTGACAATCCAATGGAAGAGTCTGGGTTTAGCGGTTGTCAGGATAACAGTACTTGCCTGACTGCACTGTGCCAAATGTAAAGTTTGGTGGAGGGGGGATTATGGTGTGGTGGTGTTTTTCAGGGGTAGGGTTTGGCCCCTTAGTTCCAGTGAAAGGAACTCTTAATGCTGCAGCATTCAAAGCCATTTTGGACAATTTCATGCTCCCAACTATGTAAGAACAGTTTGGGGATGACCCCTTCCTTTTCCAACATAACTGCGCACCAGTGCACAAAGCAAGGTCCATAAGGACATGAATGAGCAAGTCTGGTGTGGAGGAACTTCACTGGCCTGCACAGAATCCTGACCTCAACCCAATAGAACACCTGTGGGATGAATTAGAATGGGGACTGTGAGTCAGGCCTTCGCGTCCAACATCAATGTCTGACCTCACAAATGGCCTCCTGGAAAAATGGTCAAAAATTCCCATAAACACACTCCTAAACCTTGTGGACAGCCTTCTCAAAAGAGTTGAAGCTGTTATAGGTGTAAAGGGTGTGCCAAATCCATATTAAAGCCTATGCATTAAAAATGGGATGTCATTAAAGTTCATGTGTGTGTAAAGGCAGGTGTCCCAATACTTTTGGCAGTATAGTGTATGCCTTCACAATACACTTTTTCCCCTCCGGTTCAGATGCAGCCCATCCGGCTTGAACAGGTCCCACCTGTTACTAAAGATCCTCCAGTGCCCCATAAACCTGAACCCCTCTTTCCTACACCACCCTTTTAGCCACACATTTAATTTCTTTATCTCAGCTAACTTAGCTTGGCTTGCACATGGCACAGGAAGTATTCCAGAGAATACCACCATGGATGTTCTGCTTCTAAGCTTATCTGCAACTTCTATAAAATTTATCCTGCAGAACAGCCCTCCTGCCCTTGCCTATGTTGTTGGCGCCAACATGCACCATGACCACTGGATCCACACCAGCTGGGGCCAAAAGCCTGTGCACATGATCCGGAAGATCCCCTACCTGGGCACCAGGCAAGCAAGACACCATACGGGACCTCTATCACGCGTGCACACATAACCGTCTCCACCTCTAATAATTGAATCCCCTACTACCACAACCTTCCTCCTCCTGGGGGTAGGCGGCTCCTTGGTGCCCAAGGGCCCACCTGCCTCCTTATTCTATTCCGGCTCTAAAGCTGGAAGCACGAGAAAGCGGTTTGACACAGTCAGTTCAGGTGATGCCATCTCTGTAAAGTGTGTACACTAGGGTGGGGTGAAAAAAATCTAAATTTCCAATAGCAATTTCCAATAGTGCGGAAAAGTTGTCACTGGACCTCGTTATTATACGTGCAAAATATCTTTGAAATAGGTTAATATTTTCAGGTTCTGCAACGCGATCGAAGTTTCGTAATTTCCCATGTTAGAACGAATTTTTTTTTCGGGAGTTAATTATTCGAATTGGGCGGAAAGGTTACTACTTAAGCAGTATAGTAAGCCTACAAAATCTTATCCATCTTGGTTAATATTTAAAGGTTCCGCATTGCGGCTAAAGTTTGCACATTTCTAATAAAATACTCTCTACGCTGCAACCTGTATGCTCTTTGTGTATAATTCAACTTTGTCTCAAACTTGTATTATTAACACATGAACATTGAACAAGTGTTCACTGATCATCATGTTCATTGTTCAATGTTCATGTGTTAATTCATGTGAAAATTTAGATTTTTTCACCCCACCCTAGTGTACACCCTTTGTTACGAGAAAAGCTCAGGAGCAACTGTCCTTTACCAGCGCTAATTAACGTTACCGTTGTTAGATAATATTGACCCGTGGGTGTCTGTTGCGAAAATGGCACTTACGCGACAACTGCAGTTGCAACTCACTGTTGGTAATACTTGTGCTGTTTATTAACAAGGACAACCGTGCAGTCATGCATGCCGAAAAAAATAGCCACCCACATAACTGTACTAGCACTAGAACACACAAATATTCTCCCAAACAATACCTTCAACACACACACAACACAAGTGTACACCACTCTCTCAGTGCAGCAATCCCAATAGCCTCTGCCTGCAGCAATCCCAGCAGCCTTCAAAGAATGCCAAGAGTCTGCAATAAAGTGTCTTAGTTCCCAAGAAATCCACAGCAATGTACCTAAACGACTGTTGAGCAATAGCTCTAACCTCTGTGATAATGAAGTGTTTTGAGCTACTGGTCCTTCACACATCAGGAACTGTATTCCTGCCACCCAAGATCTGCATCAGTTTGCATACCATTCCAACAGATTCACAGAGGACAATCATCATTGATCTCCAACTTTGGCTCACCCACATCGATAAAAAAAAGACATGCATGCAAGAAAAGAATGTATGGACTTCAGCTCTGAGTTTAGCATCATCACTCCATGAAAGCCAAACTCCACACCCTAGGTCTGATAACTTCTCTGTGCAATTGGATTCTGGATTTCTTGACTTACAGGCCTCAATCAGTGAAAATGGGTAATCTAAGTTCTTCCACAATTTCGCTAAATACTGATGCTCCACAGGACTGAGCAATCAGACCTATCCTCTCCATCCTTTATACCCAGGACTGAATTCCTTAGTACCCAGATAACTCCATCAATAGTGCAGATGATAAAGCCGTCACTGTAGGGCCCTATGATTTCCGTGATGCGGAAAACACGGATGGAATCACGGAATTCAATAACTAAATGGGAATCCGTTGTAAAACGCGGAATTTCGTATAATTCGCTGATATCGGTGTGTGGGCAAAGCAAAGCAATGGTTTCTAATAAATGTTGACCGCTGCAGCCCCCTGTACGTGTTACCTGTTGAGGTGGGACTCTGCTTTCCACACACACAAGCGCACAGACACAAAGGGAAAAAAGTCAACGGTCAGCTATGGCGAAGCGGCTCGCTGAAACACTGAAGTCCTCAAAAAAATATAGTGCTAAGTATAGAGCAGAACAATATCCAAACGATTGTTATGAATCAGGAGAACAACTCTTTCGTAAGTTTTGCCAGCACACGATAGACTGGACCTGCAAAAACACATGTGACAACGACTTACAGTCAAAGACTCGCATCAGAGACAGAGACAAGAAGCAAACTAGCGTGAACCGCGCACTCCAGCAAAGTCTTGGTCATGCAAACAAATCAGCTGAAACTAGACGTGAGTTTACTTAAGTTTTTGTTACTCTGTGTGCCAAGTCAGACATTCCTTTAGAAAAAATTAAAAAGCTACGTCCGTTTTTTGTAATGCACTGTAAACAAGGAGGAGTACTGCCAGAACGCAAGAGTAGCCTCCGTCAAATCCACTTACCCCGTGTGTTCGAGCAGCATATGGAGGCTGTGCGACAGAAGCTTTAGATAGCATTCACACCATTGAATTAAAATACATTATACTTATAAGAATGTAATGCGAATTATATGCATTGCAATATTGCAATGATGTCTGGGCAGTGGTCACAGACAATGCTAATGTGAAATACATATGTTTCTTTCTTTTGCATAAAAAATTAATGTTTTTTGTTGTTTACAGGTAAATGTTTTACCAAAGCAGTAAATGTTCTGCTGAACGCAGCACTTTGTTGAATGACAGTCATTAAATGTGAGATTTTTTCCTATTGCATTGTTCTTTTTTCCCATCCACTCCATAATTAGACACTTTTAGGTGAATAAATATGATTATAACATAAAACATGGAATTCAGAAGAATAAGAAGGATTAAACGGAATGTAGGAAGAAATAAAACGGAATTTAGGAAATAAGAAAATGGATTTCATAGAGCCCTAGCACTGGCCTAATAACTAAAGACGAAGAGTCATCCTACAGACACCAAGTGCATAGACTAACAGTTTGGTACTCTGAGAATGTTCTAACCCCGAACGTAAACAAGACAAAAGAAATAATCATTGACTTCCAGAAAAGTAAGAAAGTACATACCCCTTTGAATATAAATGCAACAGAAGTGGAATGAGTGACCAAATTCCAATTTCTTGGTGCTGGCATCACAAAGGACCGCTTACACTTTTGCTTTTGCAAACAAAGCCCAGAAGCAGGAAAAAAAAAAAAAGAGCACTATGACCAACAGCATCACACCAACTATACAACAGCCAGCTGCAAGGCTATACAGCGGGAAGGGCTGGACAGTTAATCAAAAATGAATCAAAACCAACATTCAGAACCTCTAACCAACATAATCTTGCTCATTTTGATGACTTCATTTTTTTTTATTTTTTATTAAGTTAATACTTTCCCCAGTGTGTGCTCATGTACTGTCCCCTTTAAAAACATATATGCTGTCACGTGACTCTCCACTTTGTCCAGTCTGCAATATGGAAGCAACATGGAGGAGAACTCAAATATCAAGCCGACTGAGCAATTCGAACAGCTTGTACCAAAGAAAAATGCCATGTCCATCGTTTGGACTCATTGTGGTTTTAGTGCTTTAGAGAGGACGACTCCAAGAAAAAAAGAAGAAAAAAAAAAAGATGTCAAATGTAAACACTGTAGACAAACAGTTTCAACTACCAAAGGTAATACCACAAATCGGTTTCGATACTAGCAGTACTTAAAATACAGTGGAAACTGCTTAAAGTGATCACAGTTATAGTAATCAACTGCTTATATGGATCAAACATTTTGGGACAGAATCAATACTGTTTAAATAATTTGCTTATAGAAATCAAGTAGCCTGCTTACAGTGTTCAGTTTAGGTCTTCTTATACATAACAACATATGGGGGGAAAGTAGAATTAATTTTTTTTTTTTTCTTACTTGCCTACCTTGCCTTGCGGCAACCCATCTGCTTCTGGCTAGCTACCTGAGGTTAATGCTGCAAGCACAGAAATCATGACTGGAAAAAGAAAGTCATTTTATCACAATTACAAATATGGACTCAAAGTTCATGATAAACTGTCAAAAACGAGCCAATGAGATACAGATCTACAATAAACTATATTGTATGTACAGTACTGTATTGTATTATAGCGTATTTGAATTATACACAGTTCAGTAATTTAATTCGTACATTACTGTATTTTAAAAAGTGTTTGAAACAGCTGTACTGTATTTTGAGTCAATAAAATTCATTAAATAGCGGAGCTGTCCGTTTTATCATCTTATATTTGTGAATTAGTTGGTAATCTGTCTGACAAAAAATATAAATAAAAAAATCGGTTGATCACCCACTTATCAGTTTTACCCAGACAGACGTGATCACTATGAACAGTCTGTCTGCAAGAAATGCTAACTATTTATTTTCTACTTTAGGGAACTTGCTTTTAACATTAAAACTGAAATGTGACCTTTTTCATAAGATGTGTTAATTTCAAAGCAATTTCTTCATTGATCTCAGTTGTTCGAAATATTCAATAAATGGTTCATCTTTGTGTGTTTCCTTTAATTATTTTAAAATCAATGTTTTACAGTCTTTCATTTGAAAAAATATCCCAACTTTAACAGTTGAGCATATTTACAGTACAAACCTTGTCAATGAAATATGAGGGCAAAAAAAACAAACAAAAAAGTAATCATTCATTGATCGTAACTGAGGTAAAATGTTCAATTAATCATGATATTGATTTGAGGTCACATCACCCAGCCCTAACACTGGGTGATGAAAACCTCCAAGTACATCATAGACACAGTGCTCCCAGACATAGACTGAAGGAGAGATCTGAAGGGAGCACACCACTTCGCTATGGACATAACACACCCCAGTCACGATCTCTTTGCCCTCCTGCCATCTGGACCATACTGTAGGAGAATGCGCTGCCAGACCATGAAACTGGCAAATAGCTTCTTCCCCAAAGGTGTACATATGCTGAACGCATCTTGAAATATCATTTATATTGTTCATAAATTTATATATGTCTAAATATTCATATTCTATTTATTTATTTTTGCACTATAAGCAACATTTTCCTTGACATAACAATAAGATCTGTAACAAATACAGTGATGGTATAGACGGAGTTTTGGAGTGGGCATGGATAGTTTGTTTTGTTTTTGATGGGCAGGATGCTTAAAACCATGAACACAATTTAGTTTAACGTTACCAAAAAAATACTCAGATAATCCCAAAAAATGTGCACATTATTTATTTTTTTGCACTGAAATTAGCTTTTAATTTAATTAAATGTTTTGGATATTTGTGTTCTTCCCTGAAGAAAACGAGACCGCAAAGCCAGAAGCTGGAGTAAGGCAAGTCAATACAGTGGGTTTTTATGGTAGTAAATTTCTCCTGAGGACTAAAGAATTAAATTGCATTCAGAGAACAAAATGTATTTAGGTGAAAAATACACTTACAAATAGGTTATTCTGTATCAAAATAACACAGAAAATACAGGCACCAAGCAAAGTATCAAAATAAACTACAGTATTTTGTATTTTAAAACTACAAAAATACATTTCAAATACTTCACAAGCATACAGGTTCAAATGGCCAAGCATAAGAGCAACATTTTGTTCACTGCTTAACATGACAATACAGATGTGAAACCAAAGATCAGATATTCTGAAGCATTTTAAAGATATCTACTCATGTGAACACTCAGATAATGGTAATTCAATTAAATGATAAAGTAATAACACACACTGAAAGATGTTTTTTGTGATTTGATTTTGTGATTGCATCTATGGTGCAAAAAGGGAAGCATTTTTGTCAAATAACTCAAAACAATAAACTTTAAAATGACAAACACAATTTAAACACTTCACTAAGCACAATGTTAAAAACTTTAACAACAAATAGACCCAATTGCTTGTAAGTCTTTTGGTCCTACACAAGTTATCAACTATTGGCTCTAATGACCATTTACTAAAATGTATGCAGTATCCTTCCTTTGCTGCCACACAGTGTTGCTGCTTCATTTTTGGGGACATTTGTCTGAAAATTTAATAAGATGTAGATCTCAATTCATATAGCATAATATCAACAATAAAATGCTTTTTGACTTATTCACAGAATCAAATATCGGTTGCATTTACCTTTTCCTTTCAGGGTTCTTGCAGGTTTCAGTAAGTTAAATATAAGACCTTTTTAAGACCTTTTAAGACCATTATGAGTAAAATTACACGATGCATTATTAGAAACATTCGAATGATACGAGAAATTCTCAAAACATTCTATTTTTATTGATTCAGTATTAAAACAGATAATAATACTTAAAATGACAAGACAAAGTATTTTAAGTAAGTATTTGAAACTCACTCTACATTATCTAGCCAATTAATTATCCTATTGGAACCAACATGTTGAACGCTGAATGCTGAATGTTGAATATGAATATACAATTGGCATGCTAAATATGAATGTGAATCTGGCATGTACTACCCTGCTCGTTTTCACCCCATACGTAGGTTATATGCCGACTGAAAAATCATTAGGCTTTATATCATTAGGATATACTGCTCTATCTGTGTGAGCTGGTC
>JAODLD010000269.1:0-14140 GCA_026781065.1 Mormyrops boulengeri | reverse complement strand
AGCTATTAGTTAGGTTCTCCCCAAACGAGTTTGATGGGCCGAATGGCCTCCTCTCGTTTGTAAATTTCTTATGTTCTCATGTTAATAATAATAATGTTAAAAGTGCTATATAAAAAAAATTTAATTGAATTGAATTGAATTAATACATTCGATTACTATTGATGTCTCAGTGCCATGAAACAAAGTGCATTGCTTTTGGATTTAATCGACACCTTCAATTCTTTTAACTCTTCAGTTTCTATTTCAAACACACAGAACTAGCAAGTCCATGTGAGCCATGCTGTGATGTTGCACTTTTGCAGAAGCTCTGCGATTTGAAGGAAAGGTATCATGCTAGCATTGGCAGTGCCTGGCTGTTCAGTGTGAGTCATTTAATTTGAGATGGTATGTGGTAGTCAGTGTTCATGCCAGCAGAAATATTTCATTATCACACCACCTACCTTCTCATTTATTATTATTAATAAATTATATGCTATTAAAATCAATAAAGGTGTTTGTAAAAATATATATTAAAAACTGAACCTCTTATCTAAATGCTTTTTTCTAGCAATATTTATGTGTATTTCCATGTTTTTTCAGCTTGTATTATATTGTATTATAGAGGTATTTGATGGGGAGGGATTCTAGGTAGGTAGTTGTCTTATCTCTCAGTCAGGGCTTCCAATGCCGCCTTAACTGTGTGCCATTTCCCTGTATTGTGTGGGGTTCCTCCTGTATTCCAAAGACATGCAATAAGGATAGAGGGTTTCTCTACATTGCCAATAGTTCGTTTGTATAGTACTGTGCAGAAGTCTCAGGCAGTGAAAGAAAATGTTTAAAGCTATTTTTCTGGGCAGTATGCATATAATTGCTCAGGACATATGCACATTAAAAGTAAAACTAACTCTAAGCAGTTACTAATATCTTGCTGGATTGCTTTATGGACACCACATCAATTTCCAAACCTCAGAAGCACTCTAGCCATTGCATGTACTCATTAAGTATCCCCGCCATCTCACTTTATTTATTAATTTAATTAGTTGAACAAAAAAGACTTTTGCACAGTTGGTGTATGTACACCAATGAGTCAAAACATTACAACCACCCCCATGTGAAGCAAATGTTGACTACCTTGTAAAAACAGTGTGTGACATGGTCTGGGATATACTGTATTAGACAGTAAGGTAACATTTGGGACTTGGAGTTGGCGTGTTAAAGATCTGAGTAACTGTTACATCCCTCGTTTGTGGGTGGTTGCATAGCTGCACTGTGTTTTGGTGCCTGTTTGTTTTCCTTCTCCCTCCATGTTCTGTGTAATTTCCCCGTTTGATTGGTCTGTGCTCCCATCCATCAGCCGACTCATCCCATTACCTAATATATACAGGCCTTTGTTCCTATATTCAACAGCTCAGTATCCATTTTGTAAAACCTTTCCTTGTCTAGTAATTATGTACCTGGTGTCTGTTTCACTCCTTTTCTCAATTTCCCTAAGTTCAAGGCTGGGACTAGATAATTTGCAGTACACTATACATGTCACCCACGGGAGGACATTTGTTAGAGACACTAGGTAAGAGGTGAATGTGTTGCTGTACAGATACTCCTCACTTAGCGACCAACCTGTTTAATGACCACCCGGACTGATGACAAGCTCTGCGACCAGTCAGTATTGTACCCTAAAGAAGAACTTTGGTCATGAAAACAGTAGTGCAGCATCTCATCTTGCGTCACCCTTTGTCAATCTCAGTTTCGTTCCCGAAATCAGTCAGTATTCACTATACTAGCAGTCACAATTCTCAAGACTACATATTTTGTCAATAAATTTGTACTTTATTGTGCACCCTATAGTACAAGATGTAGGAGAAAATAAATAAAAACGATTACCTACTACCTGTATACATTTAGAAATATACTAAAAATGATAGCAGAAAAAAAATAAATAAATGGTGCAAATGTGTCATTAAAACAATATCTAAAGATAGTTGACACATACTCACTACCAGTACAGTATGCTTGAAACATCAGTAAGGGGTGGCTCCTCGCTTAACGACCAATTTGCTTAACGACCTAGTCGTTGGAATGGAACTCAATCATTAAATGTGTCTGTATACTTATGTTTTGGGTTAGCTATAATAGGAAGTTATATTTTTGTTTTTTAGTAGGTTAGAGGTAATCTTTCTGTAATTAGCTCCTGATTTGTTTTCTTTATTTCTTTTCTTGGCATCAGCTCTGGTCACTACCTGTCTGGGGTTTGCTTCTCCTTTGTTCCCCTGTGTTTCATGTTTTTGTATATATTGCACAAAGACTAGTCACCCTTTTGTAAATAAACCCAGCACACCACCCACATATTTGGCATATTCTTTCTCATGCTGCTGGTGTGGTGCTGCCTCTACAGGATTTTCCAGTAGACCAGCAGGCCAGGCAATAACAGTGACTTTGACAAGGGTCAAATCATTACGGTCAGACAACTGGCTCAGAGCATCTCCGAAACGGCAAGGCTTGTAGGGTGCTCACAGTCAGCCTTGGTGAATAGGCTACCTACTGAGAGTGGTCTGAGGAGAGAATAACAACAAACTGCCAACATGGTTTTGGGTAGCGAGGGCTTGTTGATGTGGAATGTGAATGAAGGCGATCAAGGCTGGTACCATCCAACAAAAGGGCTACTTTGGCACAAATGGCCGATAATTTTGATGATGATAGTTGTAGTAATATGTCACGAAACAATGCATTGAGCCCTGCTATGTACGGGGCTACGTAGCCCCAGGCCAGTCAGAGTGCCTATGTTGACCCCTATCCCCCATCGAAAGTACCTACAAAGCGCATGCAAGCATCAGAACTATTTTTTGTTTGTATTATAAAAAATGTGGAATATGTTCACCATATGGTCTATTTGTAAATGTAGTCCTGTTCTTCTGTTAGAAGATTGCTTAAGTGCACATCACCCTGCCAAGCAAATTGATATTGGCACATCAAGAAGACATTAATAACGTACTCATTGAGGTTCTGAAATATCTTTTTACCACCCCGTATTTATTTTGACGTTGATTTTTACTAAAGGGGTTATCATAAAAAATAACACGTTTTACAGCACAAAGCTTAGCATTGTGTCTTGTGGGAGACATTGCTGTGAAATTAGACAATTCACTTGCTTGGTGTGGATCATATGACCATGCCATTTCTGCTATCTTCTGTTGCTGGGGCTTAGACGAGCAGTAAACTTATTCTCTGTTGAAGATGCACCAAAGTAGAAGAATGAAATTCTCTTATGCCCATTTAACATCCCCCCAGAGGTAATAAAGTCAAACTATTTTTTGGTTTGTTTTTCTCCCCATTCACAGAATATTCTATTCAAGCAATGTTATGCTCTGTAGTATAATCAGAGTATTCACAGTTCTATGCAGGTAAAAACATGCATATCTGCAATTAAACCAGAGTACATAGGGTTCATATATTTGTTTGCCTTAATTTTTTTATGGTTGTTGTGTAATTCTATGATCCTGATTATAATGGTAATATTTATCTCCCTGAAGCATCAACATTTTGGTGAATATTTAGGTCAAGTAAATCTTTGAACTTTTACCAGTTATTTTGAAATCTTTGTTATAGTAAAGGTAAGTTTTTGTAGTCATTTCTGGGCAAACCCCCCATTCAGCACCCCCACCACCAAAAAAAAGCACCATTCAGAACTAACTCATTTTTATTAAGACATTTGGAATGATGCAAATAGATAATGATGAGATTAAAAACTACATAAATATGACAGTAAATACAAAATAAAATTCATAAATATTAAAACGTAGCATCAAAGGCAAATCAAAACAAATTGTAGCATACAAAAATAAAAAACAGAATCTAATTATTACACTTTTTCTTTCTTTCTGCTGTTTCTGAGTGGTTTGTACCTAAGAAATGGGAAGGGGATAGGTTCAGGTTTGGGATTACGAGTGTCGTTGCAGTTCTAGTTCGACTTTATAGGCAACTGTTATTTTGCGTAACTAATCAACTGATCATGTCGCAGGTGAAATATTTTGCAAAATATTTTGTCCCGCTCCTACCTGTATCTCATAAGTCTCATCTCGTTCCCACCTGCAAAGGAAAAATACATCACTATGCTTATTTCTAGGTAGAGAATAGAGACAAACCTGTAGTCTCAACAAAGAGGCTACATTCAACAATTCACAATTAGAACAGGCTACGTTTTTCACATAATAGTAGGATAGGCATATTTTACCTCCAACAAATGTTTTCAATAACAGGTCATAGATCTGCACAAACAAAATCCACACATTTGTCTGTTATTTGAGTTATTAGTGCAGTTGTCTCTTTGGGCAAAAGACAAGTGGTTCCCACTGTGTTCGCTCACAATGACAAGGGCTGCCAAATATTTGATTTCGCCTGACTTAATTTCACATTAAGTAATTTTATATTATTATATTCACCTTTCCTTAAGCAGGTACTAACATCCTCAGGAGTTGATTTTCATGCTGGCTCTGTCATCATTAGCTGGGTGCTGATGAGTGTGGTGAGGGACTTTCAAAATGCTAATGTCCTTCTGAAAGTTACAGGCTGTTCGTCATAGTAGCCTATTTTTCTTTTAGTTTGTGAAAAAATGTATGCAACTTTCCATTCACTCGCAAACATAAATAATAGTTTGATAAAATAACAAAAAACATATAGCAGCAATACTTTTTAATTTAAATTCTTCTTCACGGTCTTGTAACAGATACATCGCTTCTCACCTGCTCTCACATTCAAAAATGAAAATTTGTCACACGCCACATGCTATAGCAACAGGTCCCACGGGAATGCAGACGTCTCTTTTGTTGGAATCCTGCTCTTGCCATACATGCATGGTCTGCTCACGCACCTCCACTTCACACACGAGCAGATCCATTTCCTCTGCAGAGAAGTGTTCTTTTCTACTACATGGCAAATCCGGCATTATAAAAACAATCCGCTAAAGTGCAGGCACAGGAATGGGAGATGACTCTCTGATTGGTTTACAGCATTTTACACTGCAAACACACCCATTAGTAATTCTGAGATTTACTACAACCCTTTTAGACCATGCACTTGGCACATCGACTCTTTTTCTGCCATTAAACTAGCAGAAGTGGGTTGGCCACGCCCTAAAATAACTTGTGCCTTGCGCTTCAGACCATGTGATTTAGATCATTAAAACAGGTCCAATGTGATTTTCCTATTCAACCTGTAACACTTCATAAAGAACCATTTAAATGAAAGTGAAAACAAAACTTTATAAAAATTTGTTGCCCAGTGTTATAGCTGTGATGTCACCCCTTGGGTACATTGATTGACTGAGCATGTTATATCTCTCTTTACTAATGTGTAATTATCCTCCTACCTGTTAGATTGCGCTGGACTCTTTGTCTGTGCTTCACTCATTAACTCTCTGATGGAATATTCAGGTTATATCAACTGAGCATACAGAACTGTTTTCAGTTACAATAGTCCACTACATTCCTATAATTTTGTATAGCTGGCAATGTTGTAAATGACTTTCTGATGTTGGAGAAAGTAGTGTCTCCATGCATATCTGTTTATCTGTGTTTGATCCCCTTCACTGTAACTCCGGTTCCTCTGATGCATAGCGCACTGCGCTTTCTGACATGTATATAAGCCATTGCCTTGTGAATGTACATTGTGATTTTACATTGTCTCAGTCTCTCTAGGGATGGCATAGGATATTATCAAAGGAAAAACAAGTGAATTCCATGGAAAGTCAGCCTAAAATTTTGAGGGAAGCAATGAAATGTCATATTCTCCATAAGACGAATTTAATTCTTTGCATTTAAAAAATATGTGTCTGAAGCCTTTGCAAGCACAGTAGGTGTCATGGAAGGGTGAAGCTGCCGCAGCTGAACACCTCACCTGGGATGACGAGTCACCTTGTAGAAGCAAATAATGTACTAACTGCCAGTAACATAATAGTTTTTCCATTCTTAATCTAATAAAAGTTGGTAACGTAGTAACTGGCCTATAATGTAATACATTTCCTGAACATTTGGCTGAACCAATAACATAATAACTTTTTGCTGATAGACTTTTATTACATTAAGAACAGAAATGTTTATCAAGTTATAGGCATGTTATCTCATTATAGGCAGTTATTACATTACTGGTTGCTACAAAAATCCTGCTGTTGCTGACTAAATTGCTCCTGACCGCTTTGTAATGTTACTGCCAGGTGACTGCTGGAGAGTCTATGTATCTTCCATTGTACATATACAGCTTAAATGCTTGTTGCTTTGACCTCCATCCTTGTCTCCAGATTCTGTGGATACACGTGACGCAGTCCATGCGAGGATTTAATTGTATGTAGGTCACTAGCAAGAAAGCATCATTCAGAACCACAATAAAAGAGGAATCACATGCTATTTTCTCTGCCTACTGTTTATCGGTATAAATTTTCTACATTAGTTTTCAAACTTGCTAAGTTTTTCAGCATTCAAAATTTTACGGCGTCTGTGGTATTAGACATTAGGTTTTTAACAGATTGTCTGGGATGGGTTGCAAAAACACAGTTAACATGAAGAATATCATAATATTTAATGATTTCTGCTATTCAGAGTTTTAAATGGGGTTGTTAGCACTGCTGTCTCACACTTCTAGTCTTGGGGTTTGAATCCCACTCCGGCTGAGTGTGGAGCCTGCAAACTCTCCTCCCACTGCATGGGATGACTCCTGGTACTCAGGATTTCTTCTGCAGTTCCAAGACATGAATTTAGGTTAACTGGCATTTCTAAATAGGCTGTGGTGTGTATGTGTGTGTGTGTGTGTGTGTATGTGGGGGGGGGGGCATGTATGTATTACACTGCGGTGTCCAAATGTCACCACAATGTGAACAAACTCTGTAATTTTGACCTTGTGGGGACATTTTTTGGTCCCCAGAAGGAGAAACTTAATATAAAAAAAATCTGTGACCTAAAACTAAAAAACTAAAAAGTTCAATTGAATTATGTTTGGTTACTTATGGTTAAGGTTAGGGCTGAGTATAAGGGTTAATGTTGTCATTTTTTGGGATTAGGGTTCTGTGTGTGTGTGTGTGTGCGTGCGTGTGTGTGTTGTGCTGCTCATGTCCCTGTCTTGGATAAGCAGTTGGAGAATGCATGGAGAATTTGAAAGAATAAAAGCTTCAATAAGTATTTCTCAGTTAAAGTTCTGTATAATACAGTGCATATATTTACAGTAGTACTATGTTTGAGTTGACTGTAAATGACACGGTTTTGTGTAATACTAAATAAGACTACTTACGCAGCACCAGATGTCCATGGAACGTTGTGTTTTGAGCTAAATCTGGTCGGCCCATCATGGCCTTTATTTAGACTAAATATAATCAGTGAGAATTTGGCTGGGTTTAGTCTGTCTTGGGCCACACTTAGCCCAAGATGAACGTCTGTTACAGACCACATATAGCCCTAGTACAGCCATGGAAATAAAATCACATTGCAGCAAGTGGAGAATATCTTGATGAAAATGAGAATTGTGTTGTATATATAGGGTGACCATACATCCAGATTTATGGTTGGGCAGTCCAATCTTCCAGCCTTCGTTCGCCACACTGTTGCCACACTGCTTTTGTCCTTGCTTTTGACAGTGATCAATGCCTATAAGTAATGATAATGATAATATGATAATGATAACAATGTTAATATCTTGTGTCCTGTAAGTTCTTTCGCATCAACAGTGATGTCTATTCAACAACCTGAAAAAGACATCTTTTCAGCTTTCATGTTTTAACCAAATCTCAATGTTGTTGAGATGTCTGGCAGAGCCATCTTTTCAGTGTCTTTTCAACTAGTTTTTGCTGGGTTGGTATACTGTCTAATTATTGCTTTAAGGTGTGAAAGCCATAATTAAAGTGATTCACAGAATATGTGGATCAGCTTCCTGCAAGGCCCTTATTATATGAGGCTATGTTGCATGCTGTGCCCTTCAATGCATGACATTTCACGTCTCTAAGTGTGATCTGTATTTTGTAAGCCTGCTGAAATTGTCTGGAGTACATCCAGGGGCCTGCCTTATGCAGCCAGATATTCCTACATCTGTGAAATTCAGTGTGGCTCCTAAATATGTGTACTGGTCTGCAGATCAGCAAAGTCCCAGCCACTTCCAGATGGGAGATCTCAGCGTTCTGGGGTAAGCTTGGCTTGGTAAGATGACATATCTGAGCTATCGTGGCTTAGTTAGGGACTATGCCATGAGAAGGAGAGCTGGTTTCATTGTAGTTGATTAAAGAAAAAGATATGACAACTTTCCAGGGAAGTCCAGGGAACACATGGCATCTCCCGATTCACAGTTATTATCAACTAGCGCAAATACAGTTCTGCTGGGAAGTGAAACTAGGTAAGATAGCATCTCATAGTATTCTTATTGAGTACAGCTCAAAATTCACATGTTCCTCACTGTAAAACTTTTCAAAATGATCTTCAGTCCTATATTATTTCAGAAATTGGCTTAACAACTCAATTGCACAGTATTGAGTAATTTCGATATTTTTAATAAGGTTTTTCGTAGTATTATATTCATGTGAACTAGCCTACAAAGCTGAACAATAGCTAATTTTCCATAATCCCAACCATTCACATCTTTATGAGTATAAGATAAATATATATATTACAGAAAATAATATTTAAAATAGCTGTCTCATTTGTGTCCTAATAACAATATTAATTTTTGTTTTATATCAACGCTGGCCCATAAAATTTTAATTTTAGTTGTGATGCTATAAACATACGACTTTAGGATATATTCATGCAATGGTCAATTAACCAAAAACAAACTTGAGTCAACATGTAAATTGGCTTAATGGTGACGAAATCTGGATATGGATTCAGTGAATTTGCCATCATATAAGATCCCAAACTCAGGGTTGCCAACTCACACACGCCTGCGAGACATTCATGCTTTCAGACTCTTACGGTCACGCAAGAAACTTGGCAAATCTATATTACTCTATTATAAACCTAAAATTAGCTACATCAAAAGCAATGAGATAGTTTGCAAACCTTACAAACTAATTATGAGGTAATAAAACCTTTACATACATGTAAATGTGTGTGCAGGAGTGTCTCAAGTTGACATGTCTTTAATGTAACTTCTATGATACTAATAAATATATGCCCTCTATGTTAAGAGGGAGATTGTTGAAGGATGATACATTTTCTGCTGTTGAACCATTACAGAATGCCAACCTTGGTCAATGACTAAGCTGAACCAGTTGCCTATGTGTGGTATTATGAACCTGATATCTGTGTTTCTATATCCTGCTTCTTCTTTCAGTGCCTCTTTTGACCTTTCTTTCTATGTGCCATTTGGAAAAAACCTAAAGAGAAGAGAAAGTTAATGTCTTTAAATGTGGTCAGATAATTGAATTAAATGTAAGCGGCATAAAATAGGCTAGAAAGGGGGCCTGTTAGAATGACAGCTGTGTATTCTCTGGACAGCCCTGCCAATTGGCCCACCCATCAAATCTGCACTTCTTGCACATTCTAACACTTCAACGATTTCGTGAAGCAATGGTTGGATGGAAATGTGAAAGCAAATAAAAGAGTTTTTAATCCTAGTTGTGACACATAAATTTGAAACTGCACTTATTATTTTATTGCATTTTTCACTCACAAGCCAATTTGCACAACCTTTCCACACCAATTGGATGGTTACCTGCATTTCTTTGTTTAAGTCTTAAGCCTTAAAATACCATTTATATTATTATTGTTATATTTTTTATTTTTTTTGTCTAGATATTTATATTCTATTTATTTCTTTTTCACTCTATGACCAACATTTTCCATGACATAACAGTAAAAACTGCAGTAGATAATCTAATGGTATATATAATGGTATATATGAGCCCTGGAGGGGCCACAAAAACATTTTAACATTGTTTTTTTTTCATGGGCATCTTGTGCTATATCATGCACGCAATTTACTTTTTTGGGCTCTTAATTTGCTAAATGAAGCTGTTGAATGAATTTTTAAATGTAATTAAATTTTGGTTATTTGTGTTCTTGTATAAAGAAAATGTGACTGCAAAGCCAGAAGCTGGAGTGAAGTGTACAAAAAATATGGGTTTTACAGTAGCAAACTGATTTGCTCAAATCTTTGCAACAATACATATTATTGTCTTTTATTTTAATGAGTAGGTTACAGAGATTGTCATAACTATTTGCTGTACATTACACTGCAGCACAAACACACAACAAAGGCCGAAACATAATTGTAGTGGGAAAGCGCATCTATCATTTCCATTGATGTCAGTGTTTTCTTCAAATTATATCTATTAAATGTCAGCTACTGACAACTCAAGAACAGAATTGCATTAATGAGCCTTTTCAGAATCTTATGGTTTTTACCCCCACCGAGTTCTTGTGTTTGGCTACTTGGAGAAACACAGAATAAAAATCTTCACTAAGGCTGCCACTTTTGAGTTTAAGAAATAAGGGAGGTCACCCCCACCTCTTTGGATCCAAGACAAATCATGTCCCATATTGGTTCCAAACAGGACAGTTTATTTTTCAAAACATGGTGATTGTGTAATATAAGGGACAGGTGCAAACTTTTATCCTAACATTTTACATATATATATATGTCGGGGGCTCCAGGTTTTCTCCCAGAACGTGCAGGACAGGTTGATTGGACAGAGTCTAAATTGGCCCTGTAATTGTGTGAGTGTGAGGGTGTGCGCCCTGTGGTGTGTTGGCGACTGCCCAGGGTTGGTTCCTGCCTGCACCCATTGTTCCCGGGATAGGCTCCGGGCCCCCCGCGACCGCTCTGAAGCTGAAGCCGAAGAATTAAGAGTTCCCTTCACTGGAACTAAGGGGCATAGCTTCACCCCTGAAAAATAACCCCATACTATTCTATTATCCCTCCTTCACCAAACTGCATAGTTGGCACAAAGCAGTCGGGCAAGAAACGTTCTCCTGGCATCTACCAAACCCAGACTCATCCATCAGACTGCCAGACAAAGAAGCATGATTCGTCACTCCACAGAACACATTTCCACTGCTCCAGAATCTAGTGATGGTGTGCTTTACACCACTCCATTACAATAGGTGATGATTTTATACGCTTGTGGTAATTGTTTTTTTAATATACTGTAAACAACTGAATTCAATGATTAAAAAGGTGTCTCCCAATACTTGTCCATATATTGTATGTGACTCAGTTGAACTTAGCAGGTTTGTTGTGAGAAATGATGGTGCGTTCAAGACAAAGGAAAACTCCATAAACCAAAATACACAACTTCTAAGTTACGAATAATGTGTGTTCTCACGATGAACTCGGAAAGCAGTGTGGATGTCCGCAGTAACATTTTCATGCGTTGCTGTTGTCTGTACAAGGAATGCATAAATAATTATTGCAGCTGCTGGTCATAATTTTTGTTATTTTGCATCACATCAATAGCCAGTCTTATTCTTGTGCTGGCAGCTTCACTAATATATGTGTGGTGTTTGACACCAAGAGTTAAAAATGTATTTGTATATGCATTGTTGATTCACTGATGTTTAACCCGGCTCTGATTTGTTAGAATGGGTTTCATGGACTGAGTGGTGAAGGAGTACCAATAGCACTGATTCAGCTGAAGCCAGCATATACCATCGTTGAAAGAATATTGAATTTGCCTGCTGTCATGCTGCTCACATAGATCACTTTTGTAACTAACTCTCTTTGTTTGCACTAGGTTGGGGATGTTCAGAAAGGCATCTATAACAGTCCGTTATAATACGAACTGATTATACGGAAATAAGATAACGCATCCATTCGGCTATTCACAGTATTTGTATTTATTGAAATTTTACATACAGGTTTGTAATCTATTATGCACTCACCATCCAGGCTCATTCCAGCATGGAGTAAGGCTAGAAATGCTGGTGTAGAGGTATAGAGTGTTTTCTTCAATTGCATTTGATAGAATTTATGTTTGTATTGGTTTAGCATTTTTTGTACAGTTTAGTTATTATTGTTTTCCAGGGAAAGCAATAAATAAAATTTCAGATTAATTCACTTGTTAAAAGTAATTAAATAGTATTTCTTACCAGTCACACAATAGGATGCAATGATTGTAGTTTCATGTGAAGTCGGGTAAATGGGGGCACTGAATTTCCACAAGTTTCCGAGCAAAATATCCAACCCGACCATGCGTTCACAACATTTTTTCCCAGTTTCTGATATTGTGAATGCAACATGAGTGTCTCCCAGTGTGTAAGTCCCTTTCACATACCACACCCATTAATGTGTCAGGTAAAAACAACAAGGGATAGATAACAAATTTTCATTCCCACACAGTCTTTCATAACAATCAAGTAATGCATGTTGAGTACTCCTATCTAACGTCAATGTAGTGAATAATGGGGGAGAAGTGCCCCCCCCCCCATTCTATTGCTCATTTGTTAACACACAGCACTGCTACTCCATTTTAGGGGCAGTTTGTTTGAAAATGAAATCAGGCATCGATCCTCAACCATTTTATATTTTTGTGAAGCACTAATAAGATCCATGAAATGGTTTCTGACATTCACAAGGTCTAATATCATCTGCTTTCACCCATCCCTTTGCTGCCACTAAGAGGCAGTGCTTGAATTTTGGGGCTGTCTGTTTCCAAGTTCCAGTTCCTCAGTAATGCAATGCCTCTGTAAAGTTTAAAAAAGATCTGTCATATGGTTTTTGAGTTATCATCTTAGCAGGATCAAATGTCAAAACTGCTTTTTTTGCTGTCACTATGCAGTGATACTTTAATTTTGGGGGAATCACTCTCAAAATGTAATCAGTTCCAGGTCATTGCCCATACAATGTTACTGCAAAGTTTGAAAAACATTCATGAAATAGTTTTTGAGTGATGGCCTGAATGGGACCAAGTGTCAGAAGTGCCACTTTTTATCAGTATGCAGCAATGCTTCAGTTTGGAAAAGGGTCTGGCTGCAGAACACTGGGTGACCTCCACTAGGAGGACGCCAAATGTGGGGCCGCACATCACATGACCTCCACAGCGGGCCAAGACATGACACTACTGGACAGAAGTCAACAATTGCTGTTCACATGTTGTTTCCTTTAAAATTATGAAATTATTTCTCATAATATTTTAAGCTACATAAAGGTGAGAATTTCACACCAAAATAGCAAATTTGAAATAGACTGTTAAAATGTTCCCGTAGATTTAAATGAGGTTATTAACATCCATTATAGAAACTGTAAACTGAATGGAATTAAATAGCAAAATGGTTGAACAGGCATGGGAATTTTTTAAAAGCACATTGTTGCAAGTGCAAGAGGACTTCATACTTGTTTCCAGCAAAACTAAATCTAGGAAACTACAACCAAGGTGGTTTACTAAGGAAATTAACAATAAAGTCAGGAGGAAAAGGGCTCTGTTCCACAAATGGAAAATAACTCATGATTTCAAAATTAAGCAGGAGTATCTGAGTCTACAGATTGAGTTAAAAAATAACATTAGACTCTCCAAGAGGAATGTAGAGAGAATGATTGCATTGGAGGTTAAGGATGACAATAAACGTTAATTCCAATATTTTAACCCCAAACTCTAAAAGCTGAAATCACTAATTTGCAGGGTAGTAAGGGCCTTATAATTGAAAATGAAATTGATATAGTAAATGAGTTTAATGATTATTTTACACGGGTGTTCACAGTAGAGAACACGAGTAATTTACCACCATTTAGTACAAATACAACGTCGTCTATGACCAATATATGTATAACTGAGGCTGATGTGGTACTAAGCCAAGCTAAGCTCAAAATAAATAAATGTTAGGGCCCTGATGGCATCTTACCTATAGTTTTAAAAGAGATGAGGGATATTATTAGCCAACCTTTAACTTTACTGTTCCAGAAATCCTTATCTGCTGGTGTGGTACCTTCTAATTGGAAGCATGCTAATATAACGCCCATATTCAAAAAACAGGAGAGAAGTAATCCAAACTATAGGCCAATCAGTTCAACTAGCATTACTGGAAAAATAATGGAAGCTATAGTGAAAATGGTAGATTAACTGGATTCAAATAACATTCTGAGGGATAGCCAGCATGGATTTAGGAGAGGTAGATCCTGTTTAACTAATTCACTTGAGTTCTTTGAGGAAGCTACAAGAGAAATTGATCACAAAAAGGCCTACGATGTGATCTACTTA
>JAODLD010000268.1:0-14151 GCA_026781065.1 Mormyrops boulengeri | reverse complement strand
CCCCCCCCCCCCCCCCCCCCCCCCCCCCCCCCCCCCCCCCCCCCCCCCCCCCCCCCCCCCCCCCCCCACGCTAAAAGAATCAACGTACAGAAGATACCGGGGCGGGGAGCGCAACTGCGGGCTAGCAGTACATGAAGCGGCTAATAAGGCCGGAATTAAACGTGCATCAAGAGGCATTCGTATAAATAACAGGCATTAAATCACGCTGCTTTGTTGCTCATATAATAGCAATAAGGCAATAATTTAGTAAATGAAGTTGGCTTACCAGATATCCCAGTATGAATGTGAAGAAGAAAAACGAACAGGAGATTGAGAACACGCTCAGTCAGATGCGCTCACACACACAAACAGATAAACTATGTGGCGACTGATCTAGCAAAATCAGCCTTCAATTTCAAATATTCCTTTAATAAAATAAAACATTTTTCCTACCGTCACTGACGCCTATTTAGGTGACGGTGCTATAATAATAGACTCTCCCGGTGTTATATGTATGCCTATAGTTATCTATTTGTCAAGGCTAGTCTGAGTAGCCATAATATACAGGGGTGGAAATGCAATGCGCTGAAGTAGCACCTAGAGTTGAAAATATTGCTATAATAAATAAGCAAATAAAAGAGAAATGCCACAGATAATAATATATAAAAATCACGTTAAAGAAGGACATGCAAACGCATGCATGGCATATTATTAAGCATAAACAATGGATACGCTGCAACTACATCTATTGGTTGGTAGGTTTTCCAAAAGCACGCATACTTAGAAAAAATACGAAATATGTATAGATACGTATTCTAAAGAACTGATTAGCCTCTAAATGGTAAGTAACTGTCTACAAAGCATATACGGCGAGCTAAAATATTTTAATATTGCAGTCAGTGAATTTGTGTCGGCGCATATTTTAACATCTATCGTTCTCCAGTTGCATGCTTGTCAATCAGTACGCCTGCAAAAACAGAGTAAATAAATTGCGATGTTGGAAACGCAGACACACCTGTCAATGCATGAAGTGTCTCGACATTCCGAGCGTAGCATCGTTTATTCTCTGGTTCTTTCCCTCCCTCCCTGCCTCCCTCCCTTCTCCTTTCCCCTCCCTTCACCGCAACACAATCGAATGCACATACAGAGATATTATACACGCACGCATTTACACCGTCACACCAAAAACAAATACTTTGCATTCATGCAACACGGCAGGCTGAAGTAACATTTTTTCTTACCGTAGTCACCGCGGAGGAAAGACGAAGGCTTTATATTCCCTCCGGCTTCATCACAGCAGCTCTCGCTCTTTCAGTGCCTATACCCCCTTAAAAACCCGGATATCTCTCCCCCCCCCCCCCCCTTTCCTACTTCCACATGTAAACGGCACAAAGCAACTGAAAGAGACGCTACACCGGCACACCACACACTCCTCCTCCGTTTCTCTCTTTCTCTTCTCCCTCTTTTTTGGATGAAGGTAATAGGTCTTAAAGAAACATTCTCTCTATCATTCTCCATAACTAAATATGTAATATAGTATGATAATTATAAATATGTACATAGAATGTGCGTATATTTGCACATGTAAGAGTATAGCGTTTGATAAGGAATGTACATATACAACACTGTGAAACAATTGCGGAATATTATTTAAAAATGAAAATTGTCAGCTCTATAGATTTAATATCCATGACTTAAAATAAATAAATAAAATAAAGTATTAGTCTGTATGATACATTTTCAGCCACAGTTCAACCCTGGCCTACGTACAACCTTCGATTTGAACTTTTGGAAATCAGCGGTACGTGCTGTCGAGTCTTTCCAAGTTTAGTTTAGAGGTACAGTACAGTATAGCCTAATGATGCCGTCCGCGAAAGCACTGAAGGGTCTGATGATCACTGGTGACTATAGCTCACTGGTCACTACAACAAAAGTAACTGAATCCGTGAATAGACATCGGTTAGCATTTGAAGTGCTAAAAAATTCACATCAGTTCCAACGGCGCACTGGCAAGACAACTTCAAAGCAAATGTGTGATTGAAATATAAAGCTTAATTAATCGAAACCTGTATTCTTGAAATTGACGTTTCTGAAATTAGAGACGACATTAGTACAAACCTTTTTTTAATTGAGTTGCATTTCTTTGAAAGCAACCAAAGCACGGAGCTGAATATAGCAATGTACAATTACTGATGGGAAGTCCCAAGAAACTTACATCATGGATTATATTAATTCTTCAAATCAAACTCACGTATAATGTATTCATTTTATTTAATGCTGTTTGAATGTGTTATTAATTAATATTACAAAATGCACTGGGTGCCTATCACAACATTAAGTGTGGAATATGTTAATGATAAATGTACGCGAAAAGTTTTGTATCTTTTACATTTAACCAAGCTAATCAAATCCGCACAAGTTAAAAAACTTATACCTAAAATATATTGAACTCTATTGGGAAGTGATTGATATCATTAGACAATCATCATACAAAATAAAAATACTAACTTAAAAATAAATTCAGTCCTATTCCAGTAGTTTAATTGTTCCCATGTTCCTTAGTCTCAAATTAAAAGCTACAAATGATTATGATTATTATGATTAACAACAACATCAATTCAACAAAGGGAGCGTCTTAATTTACTATATTCAGTAACACCGTCAAAACAATAACAGCAGCAGCGAAACTGAACAAAAATATTTTGAATACAACAATATTAATTATTATTGTTACTACTGTTGTTCTTGATAAGTAATTTATTCTGGTTGATGTATAAATTAATATAAAATTTGTCAGATTACTTCTGCCGCTTTTTTGCATTTTTGGTTTATAATGTAAGTCTAAATACCCGCACGCCTCGAAATCGAATGACCCGCTCACTTCTTCCCTATTTTCCGTGGTCTGCAGAAAAATACTTCTTTGACAGACAAGGAGCTCAACCAATAACATTCAAAGGAATTACCAATGGTAAGAAAGGGAGGTTTTTCTACGGTGGAACAATGTCCAATATAAATTTAACTTAACAGTCAGAAGAGAAATAAGGCGGGGCTATTGTTAAATGGTCGGATTCCCTAAAGAATGATGTAATGTGGTTTTATTCAATGACGTAATCGTTGAGGACTCGGCAAATAAAAACAGAATGACGCTTTTAAGCAAGGTACCGCATTGGTCTGAACGGTAAAAACGGAGAGAATACAGAGAAGTCATCCACGCCCGGTGTCTAAAGAAAGCATCACGGATACGATACTGTGCTGTTTGAGAATTTGACCGGAAACAAAAGAGAGCTGAGTCTGAGCTGAAAGCAGACCAACGGAGTACTCGTTAAAATGAAAATGAATGGAAAACATAAATAGGCTATAAGAAGCACTAATAATTCAGAATACAACGTTGAGTAAATAATTATTCAGATACCGTTTTATTCATTTAATAAGCATACCCGTAAAGGGAATGGATGTTAAAAACTTTCAGTAAAAACAATAATTACATCAAATGTTTACAAAAGCATAAAATAAACAGGCAAATGTAATATGTAGTCTATTGACAAATGTAATGTGCATTGTACTGACAACTGAAACATGCTTGACAAGAATAATTATGAGAAGTGAAATAGATTATGTCTTACAATATGTTTTTAGTAAGTTAGTTTATTGCTATTCATCAGTTCATTGCTGCTACCGCATGCTTGATGCACTTCCATGGCTGGCTCCTTTACGTTCTCCTCCAAGTCTCATGGACATTTCCCCTCCCAACTTACTCAAACCTTCCATTGAACGTGCCGTTTCCACTCAAACTGGTTTACAAACTGGTTCTCACGACAGTCACTCTTGCCCTTACAAATTCAGAGCCCTGGTCATCCTTCTTGTCATTAACTTCCGAGCTATAAGTAACCATATCCTTTCCAAGTGGAGCTTCTCTGCTCACCTCTGAATTACTACTTTTGGTTGCCTCCAAATTTGTCTGTCCCCCACTAGGTGATTTATTTTCATCAGGCCAATCAGAATCAGTGTTTTCTTTTTCTATTTCTTTCTCACCTCTTTGATTGGTGGAAATCGAATGTGCAGACAAATTATTGGGCAGGATTTCTGAGCGACTGGACTGTAGGTAGCTGGATGATGTGAATTCACTATCTGTTAGTACAGTATTATGGCTATGATTTTGCTGTGATTCTGAGGGAGTAGAATTGAAGGATATTTCCTCATAAATGTGCAAATCTTTAATTGATTTGGTCAAAGAAGAGGTAATTTGATCGACAGAGGTATTTTGAGGGTCAGAGTGTGAGTCTCCAGATTCACTGTGTAAAGTTAAAAAAGTGTTGTTCTCTTTCTCCCGATTTGTATCCGAAAGAGGGGCCGGTAGGAAGTGGATTGTCGCATAAGTAGGAATTGTATGGTTGGACAATAATTCGTTGCAGTTTCCTTCATCTGTAAAGCTGTAACCTTGTTTTTCATTGCTTTGGATGTTTTGTTTTTCCCCATTGGCCAGGCTCTGCGATAGTACAGGTTTTTTATTTGATTGGTCAAAAATGTAATCGTTTTTCTTTTCTGATGTTGCTCCTTCCAGGATCCTTGCAGCACTCTCATCTGAATTTTTAATCTCATATATTAAATTGTCAGCTGTTGAAGAACTTTGGACATGATGTACTGAGCTTTGGTGAGCTGACACATGATGGGTAGTGGGATCTATTGATCGCTGTTCCAATTTCCCAGTAGAATCAGAGGATACAACAGATATATCAACTTCTGAGACCTTCTGTTTGGATGACAACTGCGGACATTTTATATCGTTACTGGTCATCATCGCTGGCTGCCACATTAAGTGAGAGTATGTGTTGCCTTGATCTGTGGTGCTGTCACCTGAATTTTGTTCTTTAAATTGATTCACTAAAGGTATATATTCTACTTTGTGATTGTCTGAAAGAAACCATTCTGTCCTCCTACTGTTGAACTGACTTTTCCGACTGACAGAGTTGCCTTCTTCCTCATTAGTCTCATTTTCATTATTATGGGATGGATATGAATTTTCTTCCTTTTGGACTGACTGCTGATCCCTATTTCTTGGACACACTAGAGGTGCGGTTATATTATTGGTTGTATTTAATTGATTCAGAGAGACGTTTCTGGCATGACATGTGACATGCAAACTTTTGCTGTGATTATTGATGGGTGTCTTTCTTAAGGTGTTCACAGCATCCTTCAAACTTCCTGTTCCTTTCAAACAATGTCTTCCTTTATTAGCAGTAATTGATGGGATTCTGCTAGGTTTGGGCTTAGTTGTAACTCTAAGGCCAAGTTCAGGATTCCTATCACTATAGCAACCACCTCCACAGTCCAGGTCTTCAGTAACCTGGCATTCATCAGAAACTTCAGAGCAAGCTGATAATTAAAAGGAGAATGCACAAGGTTAATTGAAAGCACAGATACACCAGTGATCAGGTAAGCCATCACAAACAATTACATACTACTAATTTGTATAATTTTATTATAAGCATTTTAATTATAATCCAAGTCTAAATGGTTTTCTTGAATCTGATGATTTTGGATGCTGGCACTATATTAAATTGAAGTCACTGCATTAAAATAATTTTCCACTGTATTAAAGTCTCACCTGCCATTCCTTTGCTCTTTTTTGAAGCCTTATTTGCCAGCTTGAGAGACAAGTTGACAATATGTTCTCTGTTGCCCCCTAGCGGTGGAGAGAGGGGATGCATAATGCTCTCTCTGGCTGCACTGCGTGAGAGAGAGAGAGCGAGAGTGTGTGAGAGAGAGAGAGAGAGAAAGAGAGAGAGAAGGAAGTGGGAGAGAGATAGCAAGACTGGTTGGTTAACATGCAGATGAATACTTGAAACTGAATGCTGAATGCTAAGACCTAATTCTCAGCTCCTATGACAAAAATACAGCATAATATAGTACATTACATCATAGTATATACACTGCAGTATACCACACTAATCAGGAAAAACACTAACTACGCGGATGCTGAGAATAAGAAAAAAGGCTCTGAAAGTTTTGGAATGTCCACTCATACCTGTAGTAGATAGGTTAATGATACTGTAGTTATTAAAAAGAGTGATTAATTGTCATTCTTGACACACCACAGCACACAGTGAAATGTGTCCTGTGCATTCAACCCATATGTGACATTGAGATATAACAGAGACTAGTTATTATTTAGCACCCAGGAAGCAGTGTGTGCATGTGTATGCGGGGGTGGGGGGTGGTACCTTCCTCAGTGGTGCCTTGGTGGTCAGGGATTCCAACAAGCAATCTTTCAATTAAAAGCACACTTCCCTAACCACTGCCCCTAAAATTGAGCTTAGTTGAATTTTTTTTAAATAAAAACAGAACCTGAGAGACCCAATTTCAGTCATAAATCACTTTTCATAAAATATTCAGTGTGTTTTGCCTTTGTATGGCAGTGTAGTATAGTGCAGTACAGTACAGTACATTAGAATATAGTTATGTGTTGCTTAACATTCTTCCACACGGTGTCCAACCACAAAGAGTTGAAAAATCCTGCCAGCTGTACAATGGTACAGTACATAGGCCTATCTAACTTGTAATACCAGTACCTGTAAGACTTGAAAGTGAAAATAAATGTTTATGTTATGCATTTATGTACTTTACTGTACTTTTTAATCCTTATTTTGATGTGTACTGTCTCTCTTACTCTGTGTACAGTGCACATGTATTACTTCTCAGTTTTATTACAGTGGACTACTGCATTAGTATAAACTATCTTGGTTATTTGGGCAGCACAGGTACAGTATAGGGCCAGTATACGATATACAATTGTATAAGTATACATGATACTCCCATAGCATTCACATGGCCTAACCCAAACGTTTATCAAGGCATGCCTATATTAGTATACTATAATGAGTGAGCATACTATATAGTTAGTCTATAGACAGTATATTAGTGTAGTAAAATGCTCAGTGGGCCCATATTATCAGTGATGTGTTCACATGAAAAAACATCTGATTAAAAACAGATATGGATGCATGGAGAAATGCACATGTACCTTTTTATTACTCGCTCCCTGATCCTCTCCACCCGTTTAAGTTTTGCTTCTCTCTGCTCTGGAGTCAGACGGAGGTCGAGTCCCGGATCTGCGGCTAGCAGGGATGCTCGAATTCCAGGCTTCAGTGAAAGGACGAAGAGAGACAATTTACTTTGTCGCAGCTTTAAGTTGAGCTATATCACTGGGTACAGGTCGGAAGATTTTTTCTGCACAATCCTTAGACATTGTTCTGATCTTTTCTGCACTGTTTGTTGATTAAAAGCACTCATTTGCTTATTAATCACAGCTGCTGATAATTGAGGAGTAACTGACCATTTATAGTGATGGAATCCCAATCAAATCACAGGGCAGACATTGTGGCACAGTTACGTAGCAGCATGTCCCCCGTTTGAATCCATGGATCCCCATACCTTTTCTCTTCTTCCATTTCCCAGCGTCACTCCTGCTAAGCCAGGGCCCCCACCTTCTGGTTTAGCTCCATCATCAGAAGGCGAAATTCCACTTTCTGATGCTGTCCAGTCATTTGTCTGGGACCAGAGCACCTTTTCAGCTTCTAATTTAGCCACATCTTGTAAATGTTCCTCGGCTGCTTCTGTGCTTTGGCTAGATGGAATACTGCTGTGGTTATGGCTATGTAATTGTGAGTCCTCTTCTTTTGGAAGCTTCTGCTTGTTTTGTTTTGACAGTCCTTTGGGTGTGGGAGACATATCTGGTCTATCCTCAAAAATTTCTGTTGATAAATCAGGTGGCATTCTTTGATCAGACTGATCGTCTGCTCTGTCTGGTTTTAGCCACGGGGAATTTCGGTTCGATGTCTCCTGGAAGAGTGACTTCTGATTTTGGTCAAGCTCTGAAAAAGGTGTCCCAGTGGAGATTTGCTGTGGAAAGGGATTGACCAACTCAGAAGGGGGGTCTTCAACTGACACACGTCGAGCTATCAGGGCAGATGGCAAGACAGCAGTATAGACTCGTGTCACTCTGATGGGAAGGGGGGGCTATAAGTATCACAGAGAGGTAAATAAACAAGAAGAAAGTTACCTACACAGGAAACCAGTCTATCTAAGCAGACTATTACACCACATAGTACCTGCAATAGGAGAATATTCACCTTCTATTTCCAAAACCCACTAGCTTTACATACAGGAGTTTGAGGGCTGACATACAAGTACATATACACAAATAAAATATATTGTAAGAATTCAAACTCTGCATGTGCATTACACTAAAGCCACTTCACAATACCTATAAAACATGACTAAATGATACCACTGTATTGGTAAAAATAGCTCTACATTAGTAATGTACAATGTATATGAGTATAAAGCATTCACCATATATGATTGTAGCAGAACGTACTGACAAATTTACTGTCCTTCCTTCACATTGGCACTCCTAAGACCACTCCCGTTTGAGTTAAGCCATGTCACAGGGATGCAAATCAAGCTGAGTATCTCAGTTCGCTCGCCATACAGTTACCTCTTCCCTGGGTGGAGATGGCCTTTGATACTGGATGTGGGTAATGCCTGTTGGTATAGCTTCTTTCTTCTGATTTGATAGCCGTTCTTGGTTTCTCCTTATTCTTTCTCTCTGCTCCGATTCACTCATCCTTGCGCGCTAAATTAATAAAGCAGTCAACTCTTATCAGTTACAAATTAACATGAGAGTTAAAGGAGTTCTTATTAGCAGCTGTATTGACGCGAAAGTTACTGCCATCTTGTGTTGAGTTTGGGCATTGCAGGGAACCTAATTATACAGAGAGCATCGAGTCAATAGAATTCACACTTGCCTGGCACTTTGTCACATACAGATCTTTCAGTCATATTGATATATTTTATTTCAGTTTTGTCCGTAGAGGGGAAATGCTTTTTTATGACAGTAGATAAACAATATTCAATATTTTACCCCAGTGTTTGGGCATTAAAGGTATAATAAAAACGAGGACAGCTAATCCTGCTGGGTAACAAAGAGCAGATACAGTGACTAAATACATCATATCATGCTTCAGATGCAAAGCTAAGGTCTGAAAGTAGATTAAGTGGCTATAAATCAGCGTTGTGCAATGCTTTTGTAAAGCATTTCATACAATATTTCATTTAATTGCTTCTCGGCTAAATGCTTTGCAAATGCAGTGATGTCTGCTAACGGGAAAGAGGACTTTTACCTTAGTGGCTGTGTCGGATGTAGCCCAGCTGGAGGCAGTAAAAACGGGCAGGGTAGCTGAGAGAGAGAGAGCGAGTCAGTGTCACCTGTCTGTCTGTCTGTCATTCAAACGCCACAAGTTTTACATTTGATCTCATCTGGGTGAAGTACTTTTGCTGAGATTCACAGTGCCTAAGGATTATGTTACCCTACACCAAAGAAATGCGTGGGAGGAACACGGAATAAAACAGCAAATGTTTGTGATTTTTTCTTTACATTATATGGAGATTTTATCAAACAGACATTGATTTCTTTGTTTGACAGTTACATATAGTGGTTTAAAGTATACAAGAATGTGAAAGTGCACTGCAAAGCATTCTTACTTTTTCATAGTTTCATCAAAAAGTCAGTCAATATCTTAAAGGAAGAAACTGAAATATCTAAAACATGAATATGCGGCAGTGCCTTCTTTTTGTCGCTGTTCAAGTTGGCCGAAATATATTTATGGACTGTGAGTTTCAAATAAGGCCACAAATTCTCAAGTAGACTAAGATCAGAACTTTAGGCCACTGAGGACATTTACCCTGTTATTTCAGATCCATTACAATGCTACTTTAGACCTGGGATTAGGGTAAGTATCCTGCTCTAAATGTTATATATACAGTACATATACTTCTTTATATTTCTATATATATGGATGAAAGCATGGCCTCAGTTTTCTTTCCATCTCATCTAACTACATTACCACGCGTCTCTCCCACATCTTAACTGGGTCAGTATCATGCTTTTTGGCTAAATCCAGGTGAGCCTTATGATGGTTATTTTGAAGTAATGCAACACTTCTTGCCATCCTTCTCTACAGGCCAGTCTTACACAGAGCCAGTCACTGATGTTTTCTGTCACAGGTCTCCACCTTGGGTACTGAATTTTGGGAAATGGCCATTTCCAGGCTGTGACTGGGTGGTGAGATATAGGTTCTTTCTGATTATTGATTCAATGGGGCTCTCACGTTGACCAAATACTTTCTGATATTGTTTTCCTAATATACATTTCTATCACTTTGTCTAATTTACAGTGACATACTCTTTAATGATCTTCAATTGTAAGGCAATCCTTGTCCCCATTTGGCAGGAGTTGAATACCTATGTAATGCATTAACATTATTATTATTCATTTGATTGATTAATAATAGTTCTACCTTTTCAGTTGTTCTTGTTTAGATATGCATGAAGTAAACTATATTTATATGAAATATTAGGTCTTAAAGGAAATGTCATGAATCAAGTCTTAAAGGGGACAAAACAATGTTCTGGACACTTTTGCAAAGTTGAATGAGACAGAAAGCGAAGACAGTGCGAGGTCACCTGGCAACACATCCGCCTGCTTTTTTTCACTAGGTAAAACAGTGAGGCTGTTTCCTGTTCCATCCAGCAACTGATGGCAGGAGGACAGATCACTGGAGAACACCTGCGAGAGGCAAAGAGGAGAGAGAACAGGTGGATGAGTGAGCGGCTGCCTAGAACAGTCTTTTTCCCCACCTGGTCCTGGGGGACCATCAAGCAGTCCACGTTTTTGCTCCCTCCCAGCTCCCTGCCAGACAGTCCATGTCTTTATTTCCTACTGGGAGTTGGGGGGAGGAAAAACACGGACTGTCTTGGGGTCCCCAAGGACTGGGTTGGGAAACACTGGCCTGGAATATCTATTTCATCAATTTGGTAGAATGGTTATCTGACAAACACAACACAAAAAGCTTTTCCCCGTTTTATCTGTAAATGTCGTTATCGGCCCACTTTGATAAGTCAGTCAGACTGACTGTCACTCACCTCTACTTCAGCCTGCCTCTCCAGCCAGCCTGGCCTCAGCCCACTCTCCTGCACTTCCTGGGGTAAGGGGGGGCGCGGAGGGGGCTCCAACTCCATTTCCTCAATATGAAATATTTGATTTAGAAATGAGCCAGTTTGCAAAATCATTTACAGGTCTGGTTCTAGGTTTTGAGCAAACAGTTATAGACAATTCACTGACTGAAAATTGCAATAGAGAATTCCATAGAGAGACCGTTAGGTCCCAATTTAGGTCAATATGTTCGTATTGCTGCTCAGTTGTGCTGTGTCTATATATAATTATGCAGAAAAGTGCTTTGTGTAGAAAAGCACAGCAAAGTTAAATAAATTTATAGAGTCCACTGAAAATAATTTTCATTTGTACTGTACATTTCAGCCATACTTAGTATAAGAAGCAAAATTTAGTACTCAAACCAACTAACTGACTCCGGGACACCCAAAGGTATTCACTGTCCACAGTAGACCGTGGAGTGGTTCATTCATGGTGCTTTTTCACTGGCATACAGGACCTGAGCCATACCTCAAAGAGACACTAGTTACAGTACGGTTCCAGCTCACTTCAGTTTTCCACTGCAGAAAGGTCAGCTCGGTGAAAGCATTGCCCCAGGTTTGGAGAGCGATAGTGACGTAAAACCAAAGAGGCACTTATTTATTGTTTACACTATGTACATCATGATTTACTATATGTTAATTTCCAGTGCCGAGTCTGTGAGAATCACTGTCTTATGTTAGCATCAAACACTACTGGATTTGAAAATACATCGTTTGATGCACTCTCGTCATCAGTAAGTAGAATTACCATTCGCTTGTGTAAATTTTCTGTTCAACTGTTCTGTAGTACTTTTTTAAGTAGAAGGTTGGAAGTTTTCAAGTTCCGAGTTATCAGGAATGCATGAGTATATCAACTATATATTAGACTAATAATGAATAATATATAGCATATGGCAGTTTTTCCATCAGATAATCCATGCATATTGACACAGGGTTGACTTGGGTACAGCTTGGAAAAATTATAATGTAAAATTGTCCGTTTCTGGACTTGCAAGTGGAAGCGCGCCATCAGTAGCTAAAGATGAGCTCACTAGCTTTATTCCTGCCATACACCATTTAGCCTCAAAGAGCATTTCCATTAAGTGGACACATAAATGACACAGAAAGTGATGTGGTGAATTGGGGCAAGAGGGAAACAGAAAACATAGGACCAACACCTGACTGGACACACATAGCAAAAAATGGCAAAAAGGAATGAAACCATGAATTAAGAGTGCTTATGGTTATTTCATGTTAGTACTTAATACATTGTGATTAACAAAATATTTTGAATGCTATAGAGTTACACTAATATTTGGAATATAATACAGATGCTCCTCTACCAACAAACGAGATACGATCCAAACGGCCGTTCATAACTTGAAATGTTCATAAGTTGTTATTCACCATCATTTTAAGGGTATATGCAAGTACTAAGAACTAGGATGCTGGAAGTACGCACGCTATGCTGCTGCGCGGCGAGAGTAGTGGCCAGAAGTTGTACTAGGCCGAATTGGCGCGCAGGAAAAAAATATGATGTTGTGGACAAGAAACGGGAGCCCAGTGAACACAATTTGGACTTAAAGATCCTCTTCGTTCGTATGTCTGAAAGTTTGTAAGTTGAACGTTCATAAATAGAGCGTTTGTATTCCTGATATTGTGTTCCCATACGGAGCACATTTCTTGTCTGTGTTTGCAGGTATCTCTTGCAGATTTCATTCATAAAACTAGTAAAATTCTGCAGTAAGAGGTTAGCAATTAATTATACTTACTAAATTTCATAAAAGCAAGAGCATATTGTGATGCCTGAATTTACTCACCATTTCCACGTCAAGCTAAAAGAGAATTCAGCAAATCTGGTTGCATCCCAATTAAGCCTCCCGGTACTTCTTTAAACTCAAATGCAAAATGGTGACATTAACACTTTCACATGCTAGATTTAGAAAGTTTCTCTCTAAGCTTTCAAACATGTTTAGGTTTGACAGCTAGGAAAAAAACAGACTTTAGTCTCGCAGTTCAGAGCAAGCTTACCCCAACCCCAAAATACATGAAATGAAATGCTTCGTACCATAGGGATGCTGCTTGGTGACTTGTCCACTTGAGGTCTTGATGCTTCATGATGAAGGGCACCCTTCTGAAGAACTGGCAAAGGCCAAGACAGGCAAATTCAACATTTTGTTTAGCACTTTAACTACTGATATTGTGGAAAGATCACTTACAAATCAATTGTGCAACAAAAAAAGATGTGTCAGACTGACAATAGTGTATCCCCCCCGACACCCGTCACCCCCTGAAAGCCAATAAATGTGTTTTTACCAATTGCCCAGAGGACTAAGCGTGGCAGTCTGTAACTATGTGCCCGTACATAATATGTGCTGAGAAAAATTTGTTAAGAATATCTTAGCCTATCGTGGGTACTCAGTAGAGTACAGTCTGTGCTTGCTTGGCGTGCAAAACTTTTGAGCTGTTGTTGGAATTGTTTTTCAGACTGTGGTAAACCACAGATGACTGAAACCATGGTTAGTGAAACTGTGGACACAGGGGTCCTATTGTACTTTTTCAGTTTCAGTGTTCACAAGACCAACTGTCTTATATAGCCCCCATTTCCTCTCTTTGCTGCCACATAAGAACTAATGCTTCTTTTTTGGGTACTGAGTTTTGGGAAATGGCCATTGGGAAATGTGGGAAATTTGTCTGAAAATGAAATCAAGCGTAGATCTCCATCCATGTAATGTTTCTGTCAAGCAGTGGCAAGATCCATCAAATACGTTTTGACTTATCACACATTCACAAATGTCATCTGCAGTCACCCTTTCCTGTTGTCATTAAGTGACTTTGCTTCAATTTTGGGCCAATTTGTCTCAAGATTCGATTGCAGTCCAAGTTGGTCACCCATACAAAGTCTGAGAAAGATCCATCCAAAACTTTGAATTATCACGTTGATGGGATCGTGTATCTAATTGCCCTTTTCTTTGCTCACTCTGTGGCGCTGTTTCAGTTTTGGGGTGGTGTGTCTCAAAATTTGATACATTTCACCCAGAAAATACAGTACTGTGCCGAAGTCTTAGGCAGTCAAAAGAAATGTTTAAAGCTATTTATCTGGGTAGTAAGTGCACTTTTGCTCAAAGCAAAAAACACAGT
>JAODLD010000267.1:0-14168 GCA_026781065.1 Mormyrops boulengeri | reverse complement strand
CTGAGCTATTAGTTAGGTTCTCCCCAAACGAGCTTGATGGGCCGAATGGCCTCCTCTCGTTTGTAAATTTCTTATGTCCTTACAGCCCCGTTTCCACATAAGTTCGGACACTATGTAAAACATGAATAAAAACAATGCAATGATTTGCAAATCATATAAACTCATTTTTAATTTAAAATTGAAGAAATACAACATATCAAATGTTGAAGCTGTGAAATTTTGTTTTATGACAAATATGTGTGCAATTAAAATTTGATGCCAGAAATGTTTCAAAAAAGTTGGGACAAGGGCAAGGAAAAGTTGTGTGATACTAAAGCAAAACACCCGGTTGAATATCTCACAGTTAAGTAGGTTAACTGGCAACAGGTCAGTAAGATGATTGGGTATAAAAAGAACCTCCCAGAGTGGCAGAGTCTCTGTGCAGTGAAGATGGGGAGAGGTTCAGCACTCTGTGCAGTGAAGATGGGGGGGGGGCTCACCACTCTGTGCAGTGAAGATGGGGAAGGGTTCACCACTCACCGGATAGCCGTGATCTTTGGGTCCTCAGGCAGCACTACATTAAAAACAGAAACGATTCTATAGCAAAAATAACTGCATGGGCTCAGGAACACGTCCAAAAACCACTGTCTGTGAACACAGTTCATCGAAGAAACCACATCTAAACATGATCCAGAAATGCTGCTCACTTCTCTGCACCCGAGCTCATTTAAGATGGACTGTGGTCCGACTAATCAGAATTTCAGATTCTTTTCGGAAATGATGGACGCCACGTCCTCCAGGATAAAGAGCAGAGGGACCATCCAGCTTGTTATCAGAGGACAGTTTAAAAGCAGCATCTGTGATGGTATGGGGGGGCCTTACTGCCCATGGCTTGGGTAACCTGCACATAAGGTACCTTTAATGCTTTAATAAAGGTTTTGGAGTAACACATGCTGCCATGCTGACCATGTCTTTGTCAGAGAAGGCCGTGGATGTTTCAGCAAGACGATGCCAAACCGCATTCTGCACGTATTAGAGCAGCATGGCTCCGCAGTAGAACAGTGCAGATGCTAAACTGGCCTGCCTGCAGTCCAGACCTGTCACCCACTGAAAACATTTGGCACATTATGAAACAATATGACAAAGGAGACCCCGAACTGTTGAGCAGTTGAAATCCTTTATCAGACAAGAATGGGACAACATTTCACTTTCAAAACTCCTTTCCTCAGTTCCCAAACTGTCTTCTTATATTTCTCATTTTCAGCTTTTCATGCTGCATTTGTTCTATTTTCAATTAACTCAACATCGTTCCAGAGCTCTTGTAGTTTTTAATTCTTTTAACTAAACATCCATCCATCTATTTTCTGTAACTGCATATCCTAATCAGGGTTGCAGGAGGGTCTGGAGTCTATTCTGGAGGCTACTGGCATAAGGCAGGGAACAACCCAGGACGGGGTGCCAACCCATCGCAGGGCACAATCACACACCATCCACTCACACACCAGTCACTCACACAGGCACACCTATGGACAACTTGGCAAGTCTAACCTGTCAAGCATGTTTTTGGACTGTGGGGGGAAACCAGAGTACCTGGAGGAAACCCCACGATGACACGTGGAGAACATGCAATCTCCACACACAAGAAACCCTGGTGGAGACTTGACCCCAGGACCCAGAGCTGTGTGGCAACAATATTAAGCACTGCACCACCATGTGACAAACATTCATGTTCTTAATGAGTGTTATTTCCGTATCACTTACCCCATATCTGATCTGTGCCTTTCTGATGGTGAAATCATAAACACTAACCTCAGCCTAAGTGTTAAGTTTCTTGGACATTATACCATAGAATGAGAGATACGGCCGGATGGCCATTCCTGGGAAGATACTGTTGAAGATAATGATCACTATTTGGAAATTATAGCACTAACTCTTGTGGAAATGCCTTCATCACCCATAGGCAACACCCCCCCAACTTGATAGTTGGTCCTGCCCCCACTAGAACCTGTGATCTGATAACTCTAGTGTCAAGTGTTAAAGTCCATGGGATTTAAATTGTACGGTGCTCAGATTTATACAGCGCAGTGCTCACAGACCAGCTGAATGCTTACCACTTTTTAAATACCGCATTCTCATCATTCCTTTATTTGGGTTGAGCTCTTCTTGCAGGGCTCATCTTACACAGGAAACCTGTTAAAGTAGCATCCTTAATGAGTGCATGACAACTTGGCCTTGGTGACTAGCCTAAAAAATCCATTAGCCAGAGAACGTGCCACATGTGAGACAACAGACGTCCTTCACAGAAACAAAGGATTAACCCACATGCTTTGAAAAACTGCTAATGAAGTGCTTTGGGGGGAAAACCATGAGATTCAACCTGTAGGAAGTGCTGGTTTCCAGACCCATTAATGGAACACCACCCACTTCCGTTAAATTGCTCAACAAGACCTACATTCTGTCTCACCCTCTTCAGTAAGCAAACCAAAGTCACCATCAGATCCCTCCATCACACAGAAATAAATCTAACTCTAGTTACATCCCGTGCACAGTTCCTCAGTGACGGAATCTGCTACCCCTCCGCATCCCACCGTCAGAGTCCATCTCAACCTTGAAGCAACATCTGAATTCTCTAGTACATTCAATCCCTGACCTGCTCTGTCTATAGGTCAACACATTTCTTCTATTCTGCCAGAGCTGATTAATCTCAAATTTAAAGTATTAAAAAGTTAGTTTTAGATAACCTCACTATGACTTTACCTCTTTCAATATTTAGAAGCATTTTAATATCTTACCAAAATTAATGAATACTTCTCAAAATGTGTTATTTGCAGTGATAAAACACAACTAACCACATAATGGTTTAACAAATTATATAGCTTAATGAGAAATTCACCCGCGAACCAAGAAACTGCATATAAAATTAATGAAATCAGAAAACGTATGGGGACTTAGGTACACCAATCTACCATCATTACAGGAAAAATCTGCCAGTTTTTATCCAAACAGATGCATGGAGACTATTTTGAAAATAAATAGGTTGAAAGAGCAAAGAATATGCAGAAAAATATCTACTGGCAAAAATCCTGCAACTGCAACAGCGCTGACAGGTTAACGGAACATTAATGTCATTTGGCGTCACCCCAACCAAAGACACACCCATACTGCACAATCCAAACTTAACAAGACACCACCTGTATGCTTAGAAGGGAGGAAAAGGGATTATGCATTCACACTCACACTCACATTCACACTCACATTCACACTCACACTCACACTCACATTCACTGAGCACTTCATTAGGAACACTATACTAATACTGGGTGAGGAAGGCATGGCATGGATTCCAAAAGATGCTGGTAACATTCTTTTGAGGTTTTGGTCTATGCTGACACGATTGCATCACAGAATTTCTGCAGATCTGTCAACTGCACATCCATGCTGCGAATCTCCTGTTCCATCACGTCCCAGCGGCGTTCTATTGGATTAGATGCGGTGACTGGCAAAGCCACCACAGAACACCGAGATCATTGTCATAAAACCATAAAACCTTATTCATAAAACCAGTTTGAGGTGACCTTTGTTTTGTGACGTGGTGCATTATCATGCTGGAAGTATTACTCAGAGGATGGAAAAATCGTGGCCATGGAGGGATGCACATGGTTAATAACTATACTCACAATGGCTGTGACAGTCCAGCTTTGATCAACTGATACTAACAGCTTTCTGTTTTTGGCTGAAAGGAGTGGAACCTGACATCGTCTTCTGCTGTTACAGATCATCTGCCTCAAGGTTCGACGCGTTACACATTCAAAGATGCTTTTTTGTTCATCACAGTTGTACAGGCTGGTTATCTGAGTTACCTTGGCCTTTCTGTCAGCTTGAACAGTCTGGCTATTCTCTGACCTCTCTCGTCAAAAAGGCGTTTATGTCCGCAGACCTGCCATTTACTGGATGTTTTTTGTTTTTCGCACCATCCTAAGTAAACTCTAGAGACTGTTATGAATATCCCAGGGGATCAGCAGCAACACAAAAACTGAAACCAGCCCATCTGGAACCAAAGATCATGCCATGGTCAAAATCACTGGGTCACATTTTATGCACAATTTGCAGCTCGATATGAAGATTAACTGCAGCATATGTGCAAGAGCAACAATATCTTTAACTTAATAGTGTGATAATGAGTCAATGCAGTTAATGATACACTGACAAAATAGCTAGCTCAAAGAAAATACTTTCTAGATTGCACGCTCTACTAACAATTACAGATTCTTGAGATTAGCACCATCACTGACTGCTGGATCAAGATCGGCAGTACTTTCAGAATATCTAACTAACTAATAACCAACATAAGAACACATCACACAGCAAAAACAGGACTTAACTCAGACATACGTACTGCACTCAACACACTAAAAACTACTTCCACGTCTGCTGGACCTGTCCTCCAGTCAAACAGCTTTGGCACAGTGTAAACACCAAACTATTATGTTTTTTTAAATGTCTGATCCCAGAACATCCTTCCATAATACAACGCTTGACAATCTGTTTAAATTACCACATTGGACAATTTCTTGAATCCCACTCTTGCAATTTATGACATACACACATCACTCCCTATTCACACACAGTGAAATGTAAAATTTTCCATTATGTTATAAAATTTAGTTGCTAAACTGTCTTTTATGTACTTCAGTCATTTCGTGTTTATCTTTCATTTAAAAAGTTGAAGCAATGAAGACTATTTTTACACTGCACCCTGAACTAACTGTTACCCAAAGCCACAGGATATTAAGTCTATAATCATAATAGAAATCTTTTATTTATATAGTGACTTTCTAATATTCAAGGATGCTTTACAAAATCAGAACAAAAAAAAAATATAGTCACATAACAGCATACAAGTATATAAATCAGCAAACATACATGCAGGAGTGTACAGAGGGTACACAAAAACACAATAAAACAAAAGTTACACAAATGTGTGTGGGGGGGGAGTGGAATGTAAACCAGAGTTTGTGAGAACAGCGGACATTTAAATCCAATGGAATAATGTCAGAGGCAGGCGATCTGGTTAACTGGGGGAGGAACTCAGGGTGAAATATCAAAGAAACAACTTTTAGTGGTGTGTTGTAGGCAGGGGCTAACTGACACGATAGGTAAGTAGATGGGGGGAGGGCGGTTAGGAGGTCACTGGCAGGTCAGTTTTAATAACTAAAAAAAAAATGAGAAGAAATTGCATAGTTGATCAGAGGCAGCATTTACAAGGGACAGGAGCATACAGCTAACATTATTAACAAAGTGGGATGAGAAGGCAGCGTTCGAGGCAGCCCTCTCTCCATGGAAACCTGCAGTGAAGACCTAAGGCCTTATTATTATCAAGTGTTGCGCTTCTCTAAACATTTGCAAACAGCTGGTGGGTGAAACTAAAGAATTTTTCTACCAAAAAAAGTTCATAACGGACAAGCAATACTCAAAGCTAGCCCTTTATTAGAATATTTGGCCCTTAATAATCGTGAGAAAAAATTAGCCCCCCGCTTTGGCATTTCCACAATCTATTACAAAAGAAAACCCCATACAGAACATTAAACATTTTAAAAGTCAATCTAAATAGGTTCATGGTGAACTATTGCTTTTTGATAGTGGTTCCTTGAACAAAACGACAAACCTTTTTTTTTCCTGTGAGAGAACATTAATTTAAAAAGTGCATTTTACAGAAGGCACTGCGGCAAAGGTCATACGGTGACTGGAACCTCAGGTGCGAATGAATTCTTTTGTCAGACGCAGTGCTCCATTATTCCACGGTGCTTAAAACACCAGTCAGGTCTCTGTGTCACTAACAGGTTATTAGTATCAGCTTAAACGTCAGTCCTGCTCTGGAACCGCCCACCAGCATTGTGATTGGCTAACCCTGCAGATTTGAGACTCCTTCTTTACATTATTAACATAATTATGTAGCCCACAGTGTTGAAGGGCAGGTTATCTGTCCAAGTAGCATTTGACTTTGACATTGCCATGCGTAAATCATATTGCACTCATTCAGAAACATAACAATAATATTACTTCTGCTAATATGGCACCATTGCCTCAAACCACAGCAATACGAGTGTCTTTCATTTCAATGTATTTGTGGGGTCTGTGTGCTGTTGAGAATCCATCCATCCGTTTTCTGTAACCACTTGTCCTGTTCAGAGTTGCAGGGGTCTGGAGCCTGTCTACGGGTGCTAGGTATTTAAGAATCCAGGATGGGGCGCAAACCCATCGCAGGGCACACAAACACACACCATTCACTCACACATGCACACCTACGGGCAATCCGGTAACTCCAATCAATCTCTGCATTTTTATTTTTTTTTTGGATTTTTCGGGGGAAACCAGAGCACCCAGAGGACTCCCCACGACGACACGGGGAGAACATGCAAACTCCACACACATGGAGCCAAGGCGGAGACTCAATCCCTGGTCCCAGAGGTGTGAGGTGCCACCATGCCGCCCTGACGCTGACAATGGTCTGTGTTTACCTGCATATGTGCTGAATCTCTGCCTTGAAAGGCTTAAGTCACATGGGAGGTTTCATGTAAACAATGACTATTGGTGATATGAACTGCATTGCACTTTGTGGCCCAAAAAAATCACACAGACATTGGTTTAAATAACAAACAAAAACCTTTACGTGTCACGCACAGAATGACCCTGCTTGCGTGGGGAACAGCTGTGGTCCCCAACTAAAAGGCTGTGGCCCGGCATTTGCCAGGTTTGGAGGATTCTGAGCGGCCGTCTCTGGTTGCTCATGCAGGCGTACCTGCCTGTATGTATGTACACGGATGGTCTGCTTGCTCCCCACAGATGGCGCCGCACACCATTTACTAACAGTCACGTTCACATTGAAACCAACACATAATACATATATTATGGAAGCAGCCCGATAATTCTAGACATGTAGTTGTGGCAGGAGCAGTCACATTCCAAAACGCAATCCAACAAGATGTACAAAAATGTGTGCGCAACACAAGTTTCAAAGTCGTACTTCTGGTCCCAAGATCCACAGTAGAAGACTGTTAGATCTTTTGTGAAGCACCTGTTGTCTTTCCCCACCCTCTGCTTTGTCATCCAAGGTCATGATCCCATCTGTTTAAAATACAGAATAAGAGTCAACAGAAAACAGTCATACTCCGGAAATACATGCATACACTTACAAATAACTTCATGCAAGATGTTTTCAGATAGGAGAAATAAACCCTGAGAATCAGAAGATATGAGAGCCAGAGATTTTTACTATATCCTGCATTATACTGCAGTTCTGTTTTGAACCTAGAACCCTTGAGGAGCCCCTGTGTTCCCCTTCACAGAGAGCCTATCTTTTCATTACTGTAGAGTACCTCAAAGCGACTGTAGACCTTCTTCTCTTTGCGCATGCTCTCAATCCTCTTCAAAAGGACCTCTCTGTCCTGAGGGTTAGCCCTGTTGGGCTGGAATTGACTGGTGCTCTGCCCAGCTGCCATGCTTTCCGAGGCCTTGTCCACATCTTTGGCATCATCTGTAATGGGGGCAGCTTGCTTTGCCAGCTCCATCCTGTTTTGGCTGTTTGCAGAGATCCGTTCTAGTATGACCTTGGTGTCATCCCGGAGGTTACTGCTATATAGAATGTTTGCGGTGGCGGCCTGGTAACGGGACTGACTGTTTTTTGAGGACATTAAAACATGTGCACTTTGGTTGACGTCCTCCACTTTGCTCTGAGCTGTCCCAGGTACATCAACACTGCTCTCAGGCATTGAGATCTGCTCTGCTTCACTGGCTAACTCTGATTTTTCAGTGCCAGTGATTACAGTCAGAGTTGATACATCCTCAGTTTTAAGTTTAGCATCACCTTCTCTTTCCTGCACTTTCTGAACTTGACTGTCAAGGTGGTCGTGGACCTCGAACTCCTGCTTACCATCTCCAGTGAGGTGCACGGTGTCAGGAGATGAGCCAGGCCCCTGACTCTTGTCTAATGCCTTACTTGGCTCACAAAAGAAAACGTTGCTGCCATTGTGATGGCGCGACTTCATTAGCTGAGTCTTTTGTGCATCAGTAGCATCTCGCAAAAGCTCCTCATTACAAGACGAAACAGAAGCAGCATTAGATGTTGACATCAATGGTCTCAAAGTGTCCTGTTCACCAAAAACGCTAGGTTGCTGTTTGACAGCTGGCTCCTTCTTAACCACCTCAGCTATGCGGTTAAGCTCTTGATGACTTGCATTCTTTATGTCTTGTCCCAGATGATCAAGTGTCAAAGGTTCTGGTACTGGTGGAACCACAGCTTGACTCTGTGAGACTTCAAAAATTGAAACAGTAGGTTTTGACCCAGTTACTGAGATCTCTGGCTTAATGCATGAACTATATGCTGAAGCTTCAGAAGGGTCTGTAGTATTTAAAGAAGGTTTAGTGATTGACTCAGATGCGATTTTGGAGGCCTTTCGCTTGGCAGCTAATTCCTTAAAATACAGGAACCTGGTCTCTGGATCATTCATGTTTACAAATGAACTTTCTGAAGCTTTGTAAGACCCTTCTGTCATTTTAGCTGGTTCCTCTTGCACAATTTTAAGTTTTTCTTTTGTATGTTCATTTACAGAATCCATTAGTAATATGTGTTCCTTAGAATGACTGGTAGTGCCAGACCCTACATGTGTTGTTGAGGAATTCTTAGTTGGTGTCTTGGACAGATCTGTATTTCTGACAGGAGGTTCTGGGTTCTTTGATTCACATTTATTTTCAGTTTTTGAAACCTTTCGTTTAGCAGCCAGTTCTTTAAAATATCTGAACCTAGCCTCTGGATCGTTCATATTTACAAATGAAGTTGTGCTTTCTGAAGCTTTGTGAGAGCCTTCGGTCATCACAGTTGGTTCGTCCAGCACAGTCTTATGTTGTCCTGTTTGTTCATTTGCAGGATCCTTTGGTATTTTATGTTCCTTCGAAACACTTGTGGTGCCAGACCCTACATGTGTTGTTGAGGAATTCTTAGTTTGTGTCTTGGACAGATCTGTATTTCTGACAGGAGGTTCTGGGTTTTTTGGTTCAAACTTATTTTCAGTTTTTGAAACCTTTCGTTTAGCAGCCAATTCTTTAAAATATCTGAACCTAGCCTCTGGATCGTTCATATTTACAAATGAAGTTGTGCTTTCTGAAGCTTTGTGAGAGCCTTCGGTCATCACAGTTGGTTCGTCCAGCACAGTCTTATGTTGTCCTGTTTGTTCATTTGCAGGATCCTTTGGTATTTTATGTTCCTTCGAAACACTTGTGGTGCCAGACCCTACATGTGTTGTTGAGGAATTCTTAGTTTGTGTCTTGGACAGATCTGTATTTCTGACAGGAGGTTCTAGGTTTTTCGCTTCACACTTATTTTCAGTTTTCGAAGCCTTTCGCTTAGCAGCTAATTCTTTAAAATATTTGAACCTAGCCTCTGGATCGTTCATATTCATGAATGATGTTAATCCATGTAAGGGTTTGGATGTCTCCCCTGATGTTATCTCTGTTTTTTCTTGAGGTGCAACATTAGCCTGATTGTCCTGTGCTGGAGCCTTGGATATGTCCTTGTTTCCCACAATATTAGTGCAGTCTGGCATCTCCATCAATTTAAGTGAACTTTCAGATGAGGCTTTATAAAGGTTCATTTTCTCACCAGAAATATTAGTACACTCATCCATTTTATTGATTGAGGTTGAAGAGGCATTCTGTACCGTCCTTTGCTTGTGAATGCTCCAATCATAGGGCTCTCTTGGCATGAATCTCCTCTTCCCCAAAATCTCAGCAACCACAGTAGATGTTTTCAGTGGATCAGTTTCCTTTTCTTCAACGGGGTTTTCATTATGCTTCAGTTCTGTACCAGATTTCATCTCTGTGGAAAAGTGCTGTTCCAACGGGGAAGAGCTGAAGATCAAAGAAGATCGTAGCCTGGAGCTTCTCAGGACAGAAAGATTGGCCCTGTTCCGAAAAGACTCATGCCTTATTATCTCTCTAGGTTTCCTGAGCTCCACCTCCTCAGCTTTGTCTCCCCCGGTGATGGATGCTGACCCTGAATCTGAATCTGACACTGCTTCTGCGGTCTCCGCTGTCTTCTGATAGTCTGCCCCTAAGTAAGGCTGGTTTTCAGGTCCCTTCAGCACTGGCTTACCAAAGCGTGGGAGCAGATTTGGCTTTATTGTAGGGATCTGTGGATGGTCTCTGGCACTAAACTTGAAATGTTCAGCTTCTAGACCATACAATTCTTCCTCTGATTGATGTACTGGTTCGTCAAAGGCATCGGGACCAAGGGGTTCAGGCATTCCCTCATCTGCGGCATTCTCTAAAGCACTGAGGTATGAGCTGATCCTCCACTTACGAAGCCCTTGTTTAACACTGGGGTCTCGCGGCTGGTGATCCTGATTGGATTTAACAAAGAGCTGCTTATGGTCAGGTGGATGCGATTGAATAGGTGAGCTCTGGCAAGGATATGGCTGCCCAAGGCTTGGCCTCTTTGTACTTGATCGGCCACAGTGGCCCTCAACAAGAGTTGGTTTTGGTTCATAACTGTGCCTGATCTCCCTAGATGAGTCAGAGGACACATAATCCAACACACGATTATAACCATCAGGTGGCTCTAACTCAGGCTGGTATTCATACTGCTCAGAATACTGATCTGCATAGGGATGTTCATGGGCCTGTAGCTTATTGTACATGCCATGTCCCGACCCAGAACCTCCACCTTGGTGGTAGTGCTGCTCTCTGTGATAGCTGTTAAGGGACTCCATATCCTCTGGGTGGTATCTGATACGATGCTTCATAATTTGCCGTGAGGAGGAATAGCTCTCCTGGTTCCCTTCTGCATAGCAATGCCTCTTGTAGGTGTTCATCTCCATCTGCCTCGCGGCCATTACGGACCGGTCATAGCCCAGAAAAGATCGCTCCATCCTCAACTGCTGAGAGGAATATTTATTACTGTACACCTGCAGTGCCTCATGGTCTTGAAAACCATGGAATGGGTCCTTCCTCCTAAGAAGTGGCATATTGCGTTCCATCATCATATGGTCCTCCACGGGACAGCCCAGCAGTTCAGAAAAGTGGGGGCTCTCTATGTGCAGAAACTCTCTGGGGTTTCTCATCTGCATGGGATTGGGGTTCAAAAACTGCCTAATACCATAGCTGGTTTTCTCAGGTACTGGTACCGGTACCAGGGAATTCTCAATGACCAGTGGCTCAGATTGAGCATAAAGAATCCGGAATTCCTCATCAAATGTGATGACCAGTTCCCCGAGAAACAGGTGTGCAATGCAGCGGTGAATCTTCTCAAATGTCCACATGAAGCTGTGAGGAGATAAGAGTGGTTGGATAAGTAAATAGCCAAAGTATCCCTAATATTACCATGATTAAATATTTCGGTTAAATAGAGGCTGAAAGTTAGAGATTCCTCAAGATAATATTGACTACAACATGAGTACATGACATTTTTCCTCCTGTACTAGACTGAAGTAACAGTACATATTATTACTATTACTTTCTGACAGTCACTTATATTGCAAACACTGATACCCGTTTATACCGCACCTAAATCAACATGTAGTTATCAGCAGGTGGCTAAATCTTACCTGTAGTTCCCACTCAGCACAGCTTTGCAATCCACCATCAGGAAGCGATCCATCATTTGGCCCTTAAAGGACTTTCCTGTGCAGCAGAAGTAGGTGCTTCCTGACACAGTTCTCACCCGCATTGACTGCAACACCAACACATAGGGTTAGCAGATCTTATGTCGGGTGCAAAACAAATTTTTCTGTGCCACACATATCTGAGATTCACTCTAATATACACTTAATATATTTAAAACCTCAATTTTTCTTTTTCACTATTTCAAAGGTAGCAGAATATAAAATAATTAAATTAATAATTAAACTAATAAAACTGAAGAAATACGCCTTTTTTGTTAATTGTTCAGCGTTTGACATCACACACTTCTTGCTTCTGCTCAAAGAACAGGCTCACCTGAACCATCTCTAAGTTGACTCTGCAGTTGGTGACCATGGTGGAGAAGTAGTGCGCATTCTGCTCATCCAGCAGCACGTAGACGGCCACGCGGCGTGCCGCAGCATCCAGCAGGTCAGCAAATATGTCGACGTCTGTGAACATGTCCATCGCCACAGCAATAACCTGCAGAAAGCACATCAGAACAAACCAGCCATTTTAAGGTTGTCTATATCTTTGGTCATAAACATTTCTAAACGTTTTATGCATCGAATAATATAGTTTCTATAATACACACACTCCTCTACGAACTATCAGACATACGAACGAAGAGGACTGTAAGTCCAAATTGTGTTCCTTGGGCTCCCGTTTCCTGTCCGCAACATCAATTATTTTTTTCTGTGCGCCAATTCCACCTACTACGACTTCTGGCCACTACTCCCGCCGCGCAGCAGCATAGCGTACTCCCGGCATCCTAGTTCTCTGTACTTGCGTATACCCTTAAAAGGATGTTGAATGACGACTTACGAACATTTCAAGTTACGAACGGCAATTCAGAACATAATGCTCCTCTTCTTACGAACAAGTTAAGACTAATTGACAACACATTATAACAGGAATGTGACAAAGGACCGGGCCTACAGTAATAGTCAAATTGTGTTCTGAGGCAGTTCAGCTTACTGCTGTACAAAAAAAAGTGCAGGATTATAACCACTCTGGCTGTATTTGCAATTGTCAAATTCTTCAGAAATATATTTCCGAAAAAATAAAAATATTAATAATAATAATAAAAAAGAAATATATTTCCTAATTACAAGACATTTACGTTTTTATTTATTTAAAAAATGCTTTTGTCCAAGAGTGTGGATCAGAGAGGATGGTCAGTCGTTGTCCCCGGAGTAACTAAAGTTCCTTGGGAACAACGGTAATGTGATTTCTCTGCCAGCTATGGGATTTGACCTCATGACCTTCCGCAGAGCTACACATTGCCCAACTCACTGAAGCAAACACAATTCTGCCTGAACAAGCCCTATCTAATTCTGGTACATGCCAGTGTAAAAAGGAGTGTAAAACCTCAATTCCAAGCTCACCTGTGTGAGAATAACCAATTTTGGACTCACCTGCTGGGCACTTCTGATGAGTCGGCGGGCCTGCTCTTTGATGCTGGGCATCTCTGGATCTGAAGGGTTGACCAATGTGGTGACCTCCGTGGGGCCGATGAAACCCTGGTTCATCGGCCAGCCGAGGTCCAGGCACGGGGCTTCCAGGTCAGAGTGGACAGGCCAGTAGGTATCGGAAGAACCATCAGGCTCAGACCCCAAGTAGGGTAACTCAGGCTGGGAGATCTGTCGGGGTGCCTGCACTGTATTCCTAATACGCTCCACTTCCAGTTGAGAGAGGAAGTCCACAATGCCTGCTCTCTGCAGGAAGCTGTAGTACCCCTCCAAGTCATGCTCCACCAGTGCATCAATAGCCAGCCGGTACTCCTCCCGATAGTGGGGCGGTAGGTAATTTGGGGCATAAGGGTTGTCGTCCAGCGAGGAACGCTGCGAACGATGGGCCATTGTGATATCGAAGGGGGGGGGGATTCACCCCAGTGGAGATCTGTCAAAACACACCAAAACAGTGACTGAAAAAGCTAAAGCTTGCAGATTTAAACTTCACACATAAGACAAAATTTCTTTTACCATGTCATTGGTTTCAATGAACAGGCAGTTTCCCCTTTTGGGGGCATCTGGTGGAAATTGTAGTCATGATTCGACCCCATCCACCCCATCCAATGAACCCATATATTAGCTTACTAGCAGAGTGTTGTTTTTTTAAATCACCATTAACTAACTTGAGATTCAGCATCATGAACCTGGTCAGCAAAATAATGGTAAAGCAACGGTGCTGTGCGATTAATCAGCATCAAGCCAGCAACATCAAACACAGAAGGTGGTACGCAGCCGGTAACCAGCAACATCAAATGGTTAGGAAGACAACAATGTGATTGGCCAGGAAGACCACAATGTGATTGGCCAGGAAGACCACAATGTGACTGGCCAGATATAAGCAAGCCAAAGAAAAACGAGCAAACAAATACACACATAAAATAAACTTGAGGCAGCTCAGAAGCATATTTCACACCTTCTGATTGGAAGTATGCTAATATAACGCCCATATTCAAAAAAGGGGATAGAAGTAATCCAGCAAACTATAGGCCAATCAGTTTAACTAGC
>JAODLD010000266.1:0-14189 GCA_026781065.1 Mormyrops boulengeri | reverse complement strand
TGCTGAGACAGTCCCAAACACACAGCGGCTCTAGTCACATGATGCTTGATGCTTCTTTTTACGGCATGTCGCACATTTGCCAAATATCTCCTTGATTTTTTATATTTTTATAATATCGGGAAATATTTTCTTATTTACTCACTGATACCGATATAGTAATTTTGGCCAGTATCGTACCAATACCGATACTGAATATCGGATCGGCCCATCACTAACTCAAACCTCCAGCAGAAGTTCTCTTGCATTCAGAGGGAGATAGGGGGCATTGAACTTGAATGGGCCATGTTCCAGGACTCCGTCGTTGAGGAGGCTGTGTGGAACTGTGGTTATTGGTGCCTGTTGTGGTGGCAATACCCGAACCCAGTGGTGTACAGCAGTGGTAAAGGCTGAAGAAGGAGAGCTATCAGGCTGAAGAAGGAGGTCTTCCAAGCTTGGTTAGCTTGTGGGTTTCTTGAGGTAGCTGACAGGTACTGGAAGGCCAAGCGGAAAAAAGCACTAGTCAGTTTGGTAGAATTGGTCCTATGTAAAATTAAAGAAGATAAAGTAAAATGGAACAGAAATATTTTTCCAGTCTCTTATTTAGTACAGGGTCACAGAGTTGTATTTACACTGACGCGCACAAATATTTATCCATGTGGACTGTAGTTTTCTGATGGCCTCTTTGATAGACTTCAGGCATTTTAACTCCTTGTAGAGGAAAAAAAATGCTAGTTGTTTATGTGATGTAGCACCTTCGACCATTTCCTCAAGATAATGGCTTTGTGTCTGCTATTCATATTCAATGCTGGTAATGGTGTAACCATTCAGCAGAAAGACCACCTGGAAAAAGCAATCTTTAATTTTTAATACCCAAAAACTATTTTGAACAATATTCTTTCTTACCAACCATCTCTTTCCTGTAAGCATTTGGGTGTGCAGTTTTTCTGTAAGTCACATGACATACACTGATGGAATTTCCTGTTTGGATTGTATGAAGAGTAAGCAGAAAAACTCCAAAGACATCCAGTTAGGTTTACTGGCAGCTGTTAAGGTGTTACTGGGCTTCACCACAGCCCTGATAAGGAGAAGCTATTGGAAGCTGGATAGATGAATGCATGAGTGGACTTTTTTTGTACTTTTTCTTACAACATATCTTGCTAAGGGTCAAGTACATTTGCTGTACCAGAATGTCCACGTCATGGTTTATTTGTAATTCAGTTTCTCTATATTATTGTTGTTAAACAATCTGTTCAACATGCTTTCAGGCTGAAGCGAAACTTTCCAAATGTTTGTACTTGAGGAATATTTGAATATTGTTCTGCCAGTGTGACTATCCATGACTAAAACTATTTATACTTGCAGGACCTTATATTGACTGTATTTTATAGTAATAGTATTATAATCAGAGGTGGATAGTTGAGGTCCACAAGTAAAAATCCAGACCAAGATTTTGTTTCAACTAGCCAGAGGAGTCACTCTCACAGAGTACTCAACTGGTTGATTAAAATAAAATCTTAGTCTGGATTTTTTTACTTTCTGCGCCTGAGCTATCTATTTCTGATTATAATACATCTTCTGGGAGGTGAGAGTGAGGACATTGTTTGATGCACTGTCAAATGACAGCGGACATACTGCACCATCAAAGTTCCATTCTTTGTGGCTATGGAGTTCCTCAGGTATCCAAAAGCAACTGAATATCTCCTCCCAGGTTTTGTTAAACATGGTGCAGACACTTCATTTCAGCACAGAGTAGTCCCTTGGCCACTTACTGAAGAAGTCCATGACCACTAGAAGGTAGTGGTTTCTGTATAACAGACAAGCAGCCTAGAGCATCCGTCCCCACTCTTTCCAAGGGTAATCCCTCGCTATTTGAATGGAGTACAGGCAGAGTTAATTAGCTGGAAGCAGGTGCCGCAGCATAACAACATATTCCTCTTGTACCCCTCTCTTTGGAAACAGACCAGTACTATCTCTGGTAGTGTAATTGAACCCCTCAGCCTCAATAAGGACTGTAGCTTAGCAGTCACTGTTCCAGCTGGGTGCAGTATTGGGAATCACTGGCACTACAGGGTTGAGAGGACAAGTCGTCCAGACATTAATATGCAGAAGGTCCTTCTAATGACAGGCCCTGTCTAAACTCTGTACTCTGTTCTCAGGAAGAACATGAAAAGTCAAAACTCTGCAGCACTTCAGTTCATACATGTTGCCACCTGCCCCTCTGGGTCCTCTCAGTTAAAGAATTAGACAAGTGATGCAAGATCAGTTCTCAAATGGAACCTTTCGAAATGCTTCATAGCCTTTACCACAGTTATGAACTCTTGTTGCACAACACAGTACTTCCCCTTAGGTAAGAGGAAGTATTGGATGTAGTATGCAATGACATGATCCCATTTAGGGCACTCAGTGGCACCTTGAGGCTCTGTCACATATGCTGGTACATGATGTCATGGGTTACTACAAAGACCTCAATGAGGGCCTCTGCCAAATATAGAAAACCGCATGTCCAGGATCCATGTAAAGCGAATTTGCGTAGTGGGAGGACCTCCTATGTGAATGGTAGTACAACACTTGCTTCATGGAGATAATAGGTTAGTGAAGCATTGCTACCATTTTTTCAGGGTCAATCTTCCAGTAAATTAAACTTGTGTTCTAGTAGAGGGCACCTTGGTGGGTGGAGTGTGAAGTCTATAGCATGAATGGTCCTAGACACCTACTTTTGGTTATAAAGGATGAAATTGATTGTAGGTACCTGCAGCATCAACCTGTTCATGGTGCATTATGGGAAGAATCTGACTATGAATCACTAGAAGGTCATTGGAGCAGGGAAGATCACATGCAGTCCTTTCCAATGCTTGAATGCTTGATAACTGATGTTTCCTTCCAAAAATGAAGCAGAGAAATTGCAGTATAGAATACAGAATCAAAACTATTGCCATGCAATGTTCCTGATAGGACAGTACCATTAGCATCGATTGGGTTGTGCATCATAGTATACATACATTAAAAGGACAAGGCAAGATATGTCAAAAATTCAATAAACAGTACATGCATGACACTTGGAAATAAATAACATGAGCAGATTGGAATGGATGTATGCATAAATATATTTGTAAATGTATATTTGCCAGTCTTCCAGAAACAGCTTTAAGATAATTGTGTTGAGTGATCAGCACAAAGCCATTCTTGATATAGACCAGTATGCTCACAACCGTCCAATCCCTGGCTGTCCAGCAAGTTTTCCAGATTAAGTCTTGGATGACTGAGAGGAAACAGCAGCAAAAAAGACATCCCATAGACCTGACTGTGTACCAGTTACTTCTGTCACCTTTACTTATTTTCAACTCTCTGCTAAATCCACATACTACCAGGATAAGATCACCATCAACTCAAACACATGCAAACTGTTCTCCATTTTCAACATCCTGCCTACCCTCCTTCTCCCCCTCCACCCACCACCCTGACTGCTACTGACTTTGCTTCTTTCTTCCATGACAATTTGGCAGCCGTGGGCACCCAGTTCATCTTTCCCCTCATTCAGTCCCCTCACCAGCTTGGATGTATCTTGGTTTTTGGCCCACGGACCCACGACCAGTGCCCTGGACCTTATCCCCCCTCCCCCATCTCCTCTAAACCATCTCCTATACTCAGCCCTGCACTCATTCACTTCATCAACACAAAACTCACAACCAGCACCTTTCCGACCACATTTAAGCAGGCTTGTGTAAACACGCTGCTTAAAAATCCTATACTTAACTCATCATAGATTGAGAATAACTGACCGGTGTCTATCTTCTCATTCATGTCTAAAACTCTTGAACATGCCGTCATCAGTGAAGTCTCTCATTTTGTCAAACAGAACAATCTCCTGGATCCTATCCAGTCCGGCTTCAGACCTGGACACTTGACAGATGCTGCCCTCCTGACTGCTGTGGATGTTCTGTGAGCTGCAAGAGCCGCATCTCAGCTATCTGCCCTGATCCTGCTAAACCGCTCTGCAACCTATGGCACAGTCAATCACCAAATCCTTTCATTGCCTACATTAGGCAACCACCGGTGTCCCGCAAGGATCTGTCCTTAATACCCTCCTGTTCGCTCTCTGGATTACCTCTCTAGATCCGATCATGCACTCATGGCTTGTCCTACCACTGTTATACCAATGACATCCCATTCATTACCTTCAGTTAAATCTGTCCAAGGTCTAGCTTCTAGCATTCCTTACCAGCCATTCATCTACTATGATATCACTGTTCAGCTCGAATCATTAACGCTGTCTCCATCAGCATCCACTAGGAACCTATAGGTGATAATAGATGACCAGCTATCAATTGTTGAGCACACAGCAGTGCTCTCCCAGTCTTACAGATTCACCCTATATAACATTAGGAAGATCAGGCTTTATTTAACTGAATATGAAGCTCAGGCACATGCAGATATACTATTGAAACACTCTACTATCAGGTTTGCCAGCTTGTGCTGTTGAAACCACCACAAACAATTCAGAATGTTCCAGCACATCTTTTATTCAATCAGCCTAAATGCTCTCATGTCACACCCTTCTTGTCTCTCTTCATTGCCTCCCTATAGGCGCTCGCATCCAGGTCAAGTCCTTGCTGCTGGCTTTCAGAGCCATTAATGGATAAGCATCCATTTCCATCCAGAGGCTCCTTAAGACCTGCATCCCATCTGGCCCTCTTTGGTCAGCCAACCAACGCTGCTTGGAGATCCCTCAAAAAGGGTGAAGTCTCACTCTAGACATGTCTCATGCATGGCTTCCTGTTGGTGGAATGAGCTGCCAAATATGATCCATTCATTAGATTCCCTCTCCACCTTCACAATTTTCCTTCAGATCTATCTGTTCCAGGAATACCTCTACCAGCCTAATACTACTCTGAATGACACGTTGGGCCCTATTTAGCATCTGGCGCAAAATTGGCACCAGGCATGATGCAGCAGTCTTTGCTAGCTAGAGCCTGACATAGTTGTTATTTTCATTTAAGGTGCTTATCAAGATAGTGACATGTGCCTACATGGGCGCACGCACAGGATGCATGCACTACCTCTTACACAAACAGGGGCACATAGCACTGCACAAACAAGCAAAAGATTAAAAATAAAAAGATTGCAATGTGAAAAATCATTAATGCATACTTCAAAATATTTTAAGAAATATATGTAACAACAGTTAGTCATAATATTCATCAGAATTAGCTAATCGCACAAATGACGAATGAGATTCACTAGTTGTTACAGTGGGCCCACCGTATCAGTGGTTTCAGTTATCTCTGGTTTACCGTGGTCCAAAAAAAAAAGTTTAACAATTCCAGAAACGGTTCATAAGTTTCAAGCCATACACCATGTGAGTACAGACTGTGAACTAGTGAGTACCCACAATAGGCTAAGATATTTTGAAACAAATGCATCTTTATCATTACAGGTTAGGTACAGGTACATGATACAATATTTTTCATTGTAAAATGTGTAACAGTAGCCTGTGTATTTTTATTGTTGCTTTGTCCTTTGAGGGGTATAAGCATGATTTTCATTGCTCCATTATCCTTTCATACATATTTTCTCATTACTATATCGTCTTTTGAGAATTAGGCTAAATCATCAGAATCCCTTTCATTCGAGAGAGTACAGTACTGCAAAAAAATGTACAATGTACTTTATTATTGTTGTACTGTATTTCATGTTGGTAATGTCTTACTTTGCTTAATGTATCGATTAAACTTTACTATATGTATGTACACAAAAATCATGTTACATATGGTGTCTGGAGAATGTCCGTTGTTGTCCGCAGTTTGGGCTATCTGTGGTAGGTCTTGGAATATATCACCCATAGATACTGGGGGGTACCATAATTATAAATATTATTAAGTACAATACTCAGGAAGCTTTGTGGGAATCTTGCTGTTGTCGTAAATTGTCTGTGGAAATGTTTATTGACTCTAACTTCCCTGCTTGAAGAAGTACAGTCTCTGTTGTGCTTTACTGGTGATATGGTCCGTGTTACTGTGCCATTTCATGTCATTTTTATCTACTGTGCTTGTCCATTTATGTGTCAATGCATGTTCTGACCATCCATGCTCTCTGCCTTCCAACATGTCCGAGTGCTGCACATGTCTGGGTGGGCACCACCTGAGCTGGAGACCTGGTTCAGTCTCCTTGGAGGGGTGATATCGCAAATGGGACATACGAACTGTATCATCGTGGGTGCAGCCTTCATGGCTACCCGACACAGGCCAGCATGAAGAACAGACTTATTGATGGACTTTGGCCACCCTTTACAGGCGAACGTGGATAACAGACTCATTGGTGGCCTTTGTCTTGATTCTTAATCACAGCTTACACCTACCTTTTAGCAAGCAAGTCCACTCTTTTCTATTTCCAGTAATGTTAGCATGCCCTGGGGGGTTGGGTAGCCAGTTGATCTTGGATCCCCAGTGGTTTGTTTTTCTCCTTACTATGGAGTTTTTGGTTCCTTTTTCTCCGTTGCCTTCTGGCTTACTTTATTTAATTTCTTTCCTTCCTATATCCTGTTCTGTATTACTCACTCTAATGATGTTTTATGTATCACAGCACATCCATGTAAAGTGCCTTGGGACGACTTGAATTTCAGATAGCTAAAAGTTTATGTTCTGAGTTTAATCATTTTTTCATTCTAGAAACATTCAGTCCAATTTTGCACATGACATACTTATACAGTTTGTACTAGTGAGTGTTGCTATTGGTATAGGCTGAATTATTCTGTGCTAGCTGGATATTTTTGGTGAGTCAAGGTTGGTCATCATAGTAAAGGCTCTTCATCTTGATGGAGATGTTTTATTATAGTAGTGTATGTAAGACAACACAGCCATGGCCGTAGCCAGCTATGAGGTCACTGACATCCGGACCTCAATAATTATTCTTACAGCTGAAAAAAAAAATTTTGAGGCCAAGACAAAGCAACGATCGTTATGGCATTATTTGTAAGAAATCATTACCTGGTACAGTGTCTGGAGTAAACACAACTGTATGAAACATATTAAATTTAATTACTCTGGCCACGATGAAGGCTTGGCTGTTTCTTTACACACACACACAGGTTTGTAATTATATGACATCATATGACAAACATTGTAGATTGCAGTGGTAGCCTAATGGTTAGGGAAGCGCACTTATAATTGAAAGATTGCTGGTTTGAATCCCGGACCACTGAGGTACCCTGAGCAAAGTACTGCTCCCCAGGTTCTGAATTAGCTGCCCCCTGCTATGTCACATATGGGTTAAATACAGAGAACACATTTCATCACTGTGGTGTGTCAACACTGATCGCTAAATTCTAATATGCTTTTGGGGACTCTCCATTCATTTCTATGGGGAAAACTCTAATCCCAACAATCCTTAACCCTTACCCAGCCCTAACCTTAACAATAATTAACCAAACAAAATACAAGATGTTTGGCATTTTTAGTTTTTTGATTGCTTTCACGGATCTTTGTGGGGACCTGAAAAATGGTCCCTACAATGTTTATCACATTCTGGGGAACACTTAGTCCCCACAATGTAATATGAACATAATCCACAGCCACACTCATGCAGACACACACAAAAACACACACACAGACTCTGTATCTATATCTTTGTGGGGACTCTCCATTAATTTATAAGGGCATAATCCTAACTATGACAACCTTAATCCCTACCCAGCCCTAACCTTAACCATAGGTAACCAAACAAAATACAAGATTTTCAGCATTTCTAGTTTTTAGATTGCATTCACAGATTTTTTTTTAATTGAGTTTCCCTTTGTGGGGAAGGTTTGAATAATGGGTTTGATCCCCATAGTGTAATATATACATGATTACAAACACTGTACACCACATTAAGAGTGTTCCAGTTTAAAGTCACAAACAGAGGGAAGGGAGTGGACACACCTGTGTCCATGGAACATCTGTGTTTTTGTCTGGTGGGGGGGGGGGGGTGTGTGGAGAGTCCACGTCCAACATAAATACAATTCAGTTGGTTTAAATTACAATTTAAAGGCTGTTAAAATTATTTTTTTGTAAATAGCAACAGGGTTTCTCTTTATTTATGTATGAAATGCTTAGATGTGTAATTTGCACTAAACCTAAACCAACCCTCCACCCCTCCCGAGCATCTACCCATTTCCTCACCCACACCCCCAGATCTCACTCCATAAGCACAGCATCAGCGTATTCAATGATGTTGTTGCCTACTGCTTTGAAATTCTCCCAGCTTTTACATGACAGAGCATGCACTTAGAGCATCCAGCAGCCACCATTGCTTTGTTTAATTTCAGCCTTTGGTTGTGTGACTGAATGAGAAGCAGCATTGCAAACGTAGTGGGTCTCAGGGATAAATGTGAAGAAGTGTTCCAGTGTTTCTCTCTCAACTTGCACAGTTTACATGTTCATAGTTTGGCAGTACAACCAGCAGACAGATATGATCATCAGATCAGACCATGATCATGATGGTGGAAGCCTGGCCAAATGTTTATGCTGACTTAGCTCAAGAATTGCAGTGTTAGTATTCACTTATACTGGAATGTGGACACAAATGTTACGTGCTGTAAGTTTTCAAGGCAGTATGGGGAAGCCTGCGGATTCTCCGGACCTCCCTCCCTCGTCGCCATTCACTGGCTGCATCTTTGCTCCTCCTCCTCGTCCAGACCCCGCCCACGACTTTGTCTTTTGTTTTGGTCTCATCACGAGGAGAGTTAGCTTAGTTGGGACATGTTCGGTAGCAGCTTGGGTTGTTATTTTGGCCTGGGTCACTCCTGAAGTCCATTGCACCTGGTGTTTGTACTGTGTCTGTGAATAAATATAAAAAAAACTACAAAAAAAGATCCCTTTGTGTCCCGTGTTCCCTTTTCCCGTTCCCTGGTTGTCTCGTCTCCCCATTACCCTTTCCCATTCCTTTCTGTCGGTCCTCACCCCTAGACTGGGGATCGTAACACAAACTATATGGCAAGGTAGAAAAGATTACAGAATGGAACTTGGTGACTCTTTACTTAAAGCTGTCATCTATAATGCACTATATATACCTTCATAATGCACTATAATAAAGCATTATAGTGTTGGTCGTAACACTTCATAAGCTCCAATGAAGCAGTCACCTATAATGCACTATCGATACCTTCAAAATGCATTATAGTTGGTATAAGAATTAAAGATGCTTTGTACTGCATTATAAACGTATCTATAGTAGATTATAGATCAGCACTTCAGAGGGCTGTCAGTCGACTTTGGAACCTTTGAGGGTTTTCTCCTCTACTTGTTTTGTTTTATTATGTGTACTTAGTTCAATTACTGTAGATGCCTAGCCGCACGCTTTCTATCAGCAACATTAACAATGAGCAAATATAAATAACAATAATGACAACACTGAATATGGGAGAGCCTGAAGCTTATGTCATGCACCACAAGGCAAGGGACCACACTGGGCAAAAGTCAGTCCTATCACAGGACACGTGTGCACTATGGGCTATTTAAAAACGCAAAATCGCCCGACTCTACGTATGTTGATTTCAGAAATACCCAGGGAAAACTTGAACATCACTGGGAGAACTCCACCAATGCAGAGTGGGGGCAGAGTGGGGGCAAGCTACTCAATTACTGCCTCATCCTTTATAAATTACACCACCGGCAAAAAAAGAATAAATAGCTAAGGAACAACACCCTGTGAAAGAAGTAGTCCAACCTAAGCAGTTACTGTTTGGTTCTTCTGCTTCATCTGCCTTCACAGCATGCCGCGCACGGGTTCGGTAAGCCTAATGTCTGTCAGTTTCATTCTTGTTTATCAGCCTCATAATGAATTCCTGAATTTTCACTGGCATAACTCAGGTCCTGATGCTGACAAATGGCAATAACAGGCTGTCTAAAGGTTATTAACAGCCTAGAATCAAGATTAGATGCTGAAAGCTGTTTTACAGCTGCACTAAGGAAGCAATCAAACACAACTGAGTATTCTAACACACCTGTAAAACCGTATGTGTCCCAAACATTATGGTGCCCTGAAATGGGGGGCTTATGTATAAAAATTGAGGTAATTTCTACACTGAAACCAAAATGAATAAAAAGGCCCGTCAAGGAAATCTGAGAATGTGCAACTTTAACCACATCTGAATTGTTTGATTACAAATAAAAAATGCCTTTGTCCAAAATATGAAGGGCATTATATGCATAAGTAAAGCACCCAGTAGCACTTCATAAAAATTTGAACTGAATTGCGATTGGATGGCACAGTGACACCACGGTTACTGTTGTCCGGGGCACCATTGAAGATTAAGGGCCCCATGAAAGCAAATCATATTGGACCCCAACACAGACCAATCCAATTATGGAATCATACAATATCCCCTCTGCTGTTGCCTCGCACTAAGATGCTAAGGTGAACTGGAGTCATATTGGCCATGAGCGTGCCCTGTGGTAGGTTAGCACCCTGTCCTGGGTTATTCCCTGCCACGTATTCACTGTTTCTGAGATAGGCTCTGAACCCGGCAACCCTGTATTAGACAAACATGCACAGAAAATGGGTGAAACACAAATGACAGAATAGATGACCATTGAAATGCAAGCATATGCCAGGACTGCTGCGAGTGCTGAAATGCTGTCATTTGTGAAGCACATAGATGTGCAGTGATAGCTACTCCCTCTGACAAAAACACCAATCAGGTTCCTGCTAGAACAACTAGAGTAATTGACTTGACTGTATGACAGACACCATAGGGCACCGCAAATGTGAGGTGAACAAGTGGAGTCTGCTGTCCTTGTTAGGCCAGATTCTGCAAAACTGCTCAGGAGTGAGAGAAGAAAAATATAATAAACACCAAGTTATTAATCCTAATACAGATTGGAAATGCTCAAACAAAACCCGAGGCTCATGGAGCACACACCAAAAGAACTTTTGTACTTGTGTATTGCACATATGAAAATATTTTGAGTATTTCAGTCTGATAAGCTTCCATTTATTGTAATAGTGGTGCAATAAATATATTGCGCATGATAAGTGGGATCAGGCACAAAGCCACCACTTACAGCAGTCTTAAGCCTAGTTCCTGGTTTCTTTGTTTGTTCTTCTTTCAAAAGAATTGTTCTGTGTCAGTACCAAAGTCACTGTGTAGATGTCCCAGGTCTAGGTTATGTGTTATACAATCTAACTCCTCAGTGCAGGAACAATTATGAAGGATGCACAACTCTGTATCTCTCTTAATCTCTTCTTACAGGCTGACCGCTTGACTGTGGGGGATGTTCTCAGCTTTGTTCGGCCAAGCTGCAATCGCTCCCTTTTCCTCCTTGGTTGTCACACACGCCACAGATCGAGTGCAAACACTATGCACTGTAGCACAGTTTTCGGTGGAAGATACACATCTGATTGAAAGATTTGAAATTTGTTCCTTTGACCCATGCATTCCTTAAACATTGTAATGTATTCTGTGCAAGAACTCAATCCAGTTATGCTGTTTTAGTTTTAGCACAACCAGTGGAGCTATTTTTATTCTGTGGTTTTCCGTCCCCTGGTCCTCACTTTGCTCCTCAGCAGAATTTCCCATTAGCTGACTGTCTGCAGTCCTCTGCCAGGGGATCATTTACAAATGCATCTCTTCTGGTGCTGTCAGCTTTTTAATTGCATATACCACGTGCAATTATTATTATTATTTTATTTTATTTTTTTATTATTGTTATTATTATTATTGCTGTTTGTACTATAGACATGCATTTATTTCCAATATTCTGTTTTTCAGGATATTATATTTGTGTACTGTTTGCACCACTACAAAAAAAACAAACACAGTTACTGAGTCATATGAGTGTACTGTAAGGTTGGCATCTACAATTCTGAGAAACGTGGCCTGTTTATGAGTGATAGGCCTGCATCAGATGGCAGTACTCAAATGCTAAAAACTTTTGCCCTACTTGTCAAACTGCACCTCAGCTGAAGAAAGTCAAACGTGATGACAGCACTGCTGGGCTCTTTGCAGGAGAGCAGCATGAAGCTATGAAAAGAGCTGTGTTCCCCTTCCCTCTAAACCACATCTTTATCTCACAACACGCTGACTGGTAGGTCACTGGTAGCCAATGAGTTGCCCACATAACACTTATTAGAAATCGGGTCAATTGATTGATTCATACATTAATCATGTTGTATTTTGCACATAAACATGTATTTCACTTTGTCTCAGATGAAAAGCCCAGCACTGCCACAGTGCACTGTACAGTTCACCTCCCCACTGCTAATGCTGTATCAAGCACTTACCTCCCCAGATAATTTCTTTTGTAAAAGTAGCTTTCACTGTAAATGCAGATGGAGACTCCTCATCAGAACCCCCCCCCCCCATTCTCCTTAAGAGTAAGACACTTTATTGTCATTGTATCAGAAATACAACAAAATTTGTTTGGTAGCTCACGGCTCAGCAGCAAAGAGGTATACATTAATGTACCACATTAATATAGCATACAGTCTTGTAGACATGGTATAAATATAAATAAACCAAATGTAGCTAGTCCATTATGTAACTTAATGGTGTAGTTGTGGACTGGGGTGGGGGCAATGTCATCCAGGGGGAGCCCATATTCCCGCACCCTGCTTGTGTGTTTTCCCTGCATTCTCAGATTTCCTCTGGGTGATGTAGTTTCATTGTTCAGTCCAGACGGATGCTGTTCAGGTGAACTGTTGCCTATAAGCATCATGTATATTATGTGTTGGTACCTTATAATGCACTGGCATCCATTATGGAGGGATGAATAATGGGACATTACATTTACAAATGCTATTTGCTTAGTATGGTTTTTCTGCATCTCTTTTTTTGGTTACACGATATGCAAAACTACAGTATTTGACTAGAGTAGTCTATCGTGATTTTTTGGACATGGAGAGTGGCTGTTTATAACTTTGATTGGCAGAATTCACTCAGTACTGTAATGCTATTTTCATTTTTTTCATTTTTTGACCTTTGTGTTTTGCTGCAGGAACATTAAAACATACAATTGATCTGTATAAAATATACCAAAGATTAAGTGACATCTGTGGAACAAGAACCCTGTGATGGGTTGGCGCCCCATCCTGGGTTTTTCCCTGCCTTGCGCTCATAGCTTCCGGGACAGGCTCCAGAATAGGCCCTGAATAGGGCAAGCGGTTTCAGAAAATGGATGGATGGACGGATGGACGGATAGACAGATGGATGGATGGACTGATTTGTGGAGCAAGTGTATTATTGGCAATAGTTTAACTTGAAATCCTTCAAGGTCTGCAACTTTTCTAAAGGCATAAATGTCAGGTATAAGTAAAGCACTGCTAGAAAATTGTTTTTTTTTCTTTCGGTTTAAGAGCAGCATATTTTGAAATACGGTTCATTTGGCCCATATGCAGAAGCAAAGTAGCAACCACAGTGTCTCAGCTGTCTGTGCCCTGAATCTGTCTTCATGCTACCAGAAGCTACAGTATCAATGAGCTGCAGAAATAAGAGGCACCTGCATCCAAACACATAAAAAGCACAAATCACTAACTAGCTGCGAACATTTGCAATATACTTATGATTACATGGCATGACCAAGACGATTCATTGTCGAGATCATTTTAAGATTTGCTGATTCAAACTTGTATGTTGTTCTGACAGCATGGAGTAAAAACGCTTCAAGTTGCTTTGTTTTTTATTTTTTTGTTGAGTCATTTTTAAAGTGAGAAATATGCTAGGCACGTGTGAATTAATTTGCCATTCAGCACCCTAAATCCGTAACTATTCAGTGGAACAGACATTTCAGTGAAACCAAACTGAGCGTATTTGGGTAGATGCACTGCCCTGCCACACCCTAGCATTGCAAGCTGGTTTATTTATGCTCTGGCTGCAGTTTTATTTGACAAAACGATCTGCAAATGCATAAGTGATAGGATGGATAGCCAGTTTTGCACTGGTGACATTATTTTAGTACAGTATTCACAGGCACTGCTTGCAACAAACACAGAAACCCAGAACTTGTTGTTCCACAGTTATCATGCATTATAACATATGTGCATAGAAATATTGTTGTTGTTTTGGATAAATAAACAAGAACATGTAGAATCTACACTCACCTAAAGGATTATTAGGAACACCTGTTCAATTTCTCATTAATGCAATTATCTAAGCAACCGATCACATGGCAGTTGCTTCAATGCATTTAGGGGTGTGGTCCTGGTCAAGACAATCTCCTGAACTCCAAACTGAATGT
>JAODLD010000265.1:0-14241 GCA_026781065.1 Mormyrops boulengeri | reverse complement strand
AAGGAGCAAGACACCAGTGCTCACCTGGAGCGCATGAAGAAAAATATGGAGCAGACCATCAAAGACCTGCAGCACCGGCTGGATGAAGCTGAGCAGATTGCAATGAAGGGAGGCAAGAAGCAGGTGCAGAAGTTGGAAGCCCGGGTGAGTATCTAGTTTTCCTCTTTTAATGATTGTATGTAGTGAGTTTTGCATGAATGTACATAACAATGCCTAAATCACTGGGAGTTTTTTTCTAATTTGTTGCATTATCTTTGCAGGTGAGAGAACTGGAAACTGAAATTGAAGCAGAACAGCGGAGAAGTAATGAATCTGTTAAGGGAATTCGGAAATATGAGAGGCGCATTAAGGAGCTCACCTACCAGGTATGTCATTTAGTGTATACCTTCTAAGGCAACTTACGCATAGATTGCTTCATGAACTTGGTTTGAGAAAAAAAAAAAGATTTTCCAGTATCAGATTTAAGGGTGGATAACCTCTTTTTCAGACTGAAGAGGATCGTAAAAACATGGCACGCTTGCAGGATTTGGTGGATAAACTGCAGCTTAAGGTCAAATCCTACAAGAGGTCTGCAGAGGAAGCTGTACGTATATAGATTTGAGACGTTTATCACTTTTACGCTTTGTAAAGATTCTTCTTGAGGATCTTACTGAACATGGCATTATTCATCAGTTCAGACTTAACTGTTGTGATCTGTGTCTCTGTGACCCAGGAGGAACAAGCTAACACCAACCTAGGCAAGTTCCGCAAGCTGCAGCACGAGCTGGACGAGGCAGAGGAGAGAGCCGACATCGCCGAGTCGCAGGTCAACAAGCTGCGCGCCAAGAGTCGTGACGTTGGCTCCAAGGTCAGTCAGTCCATAATAACCACAAATAAAAAATATCCCACTTGTTGAGAAACACATGCTGCATTCTATTTTATATTGCAATAAATACAACTGGAATACTGCTAAGAAGCAGCGATATTAATTTATTAATTAATTTCTTTCTTCCAACTCTTCAGGTTTGTGTTTTTCTATAAAAGCAGCTAATTTAATCGAGCTTATAGCGGGAACTAACCAAGCTTTTATTCCTTCTCTCCAACTATGTCTGCCACCACAGAAAGGGTTTGATGAAGAGTGAGGCTCTCTGATGGACCCTTCTGAAATCCTCCTGCTGTAGTTTTTCTCCGCTATCAGTGCTTCTCCTCAAATTGAGTAGAATAAAGTTCTCTCTTGCAACTTTCTTGAATCTAATGATTTAATTAAGACAGAATTTTTTACCTGCACCTATAATGTTGCCAAGTCGTTGTGTAGATATTAAATGCCAGCACTGAAAGTACAACCAGCTCTCATAATTTCTCTGTTGTTTATCTAAACAAAAATTAAATATTGATGCTATAGAAAATATTTCATAACAAATATGAAATAAGACTCGGCACAATAGCATAGGAACAGGTTGCTGATTCGATACATGTAAACTTGCACTTCTGATTTTCATCTTACAGTTCATTATATTGCATTATGTTATTAAGACAATAAAAAGACCATTTGTGTGACAGGCCAATGAACTACTGCAGTGAATACAACTGTTAAGAACAGTAAGAGATTCAGTGTACACTTCAGGAGGTTGGAATGTAATAGCATTAACACCCACATGCTGTGTTTAAAAGCCTACTTAAAAATGCTTCCTTCAGTACGGTTTTCCTTGACATGCGGAATGCCACAAATAACTAATTAATACACATTATAAGCACCCTAGTCAGATAGCTGCTTCCTTTGCCGCAATACCCCCTGCTGTCTGAGTTGCTTCACTCCAGGACCTGAAACTTTACCTGAAAACTGCAGCCCCAGGGATTTTGATTCACAGCCTGTGGCAATTTCTAAACAGTAAAGCCGTGTCAAATGTCCAAAAGATGTACACATTTAAGAAGGGCTCAAACGTGTCGATAAATGAATCTTAAGCGAAAGCCACAGAAAAAAACATTTGCCTGACATGAGATGTTTGTTTTATAAAACCTCAAAACACTATCATATAATTGTACTAGATTATCAAAAAAAAAAAAGATTATCAAAAGCTGAAAATGCACTGGAGCACGTTTGCAATTACAAATGCTGTGAGGACCCCCCCACATGCTGTGAGGACCCCCACTTTACCTGTACATATAAACGTAATAAAAGCCTTTTTTTTCATATATATACGTAGATATATATGCGTGTGTGTATATATATACATATACACACACACACATCATATATATGTATATATGCAAGGACATTCTTATCTACACATACGTACACACACATATATACACACCGTATATACTGTATATGTATACATATATAAGGACATTCTGCTTATCTACACACACACACACACACACACACACACACACACACACACACACACACACACACACACACAAGTGAAATAAAGAATTAGGGTTGGCTAGCATCCAAGTGTCAAGGTCAGATGCAGAAGGCTGACCAGGCCTGATATTAACTTTCATCTGGCCTGGTGTATTTGTGTCACTCACATGCAAAAGTTCATGGAGAAGTGCTAAGGCTGCCAATGGTCTTCGTTATAATCACATGTGCTATGTGTAAAGACCCTTCGGCACAATGCACTCATATACACATACGTACATTTTAACAGGATGTTAAAATCTGATTCATATATTTGGACAAAATGTCAGTTCTTTTTGTAAAATATAGATTTGTAACGACAATTATACATATTTAATCATAAGATGTTTTGCATGTTCCTTCTGATGTATTTTATAAACATTTGTCTGTCTAGTGATCATCCTTAGATTGTAGATACATTCATTTTTAAGTGACTAACACTAAAACTGTATAAGAATGATATTAACTTAAAATATTATTCGTTTGACTGAATTTCCAGAAGGTACATTGACCATCATCTGCTTCCATGTGAACTATTTCTCACTCAGTTAGGCGTCACCTACCTGCTCCTGTAGTTTGACCCGGGTCAGCCATAGAACTGCTGCCTCCAAGTAACAGATCAGAGTGAAGCATTTGGCTGCATCTGAAGAGTGGTGGCCTGTTTTCATGGATTCTTTGTTTTTGTTTCCATACATATAAATATTTTTCTCTATGTAACTCACTATATGCATCAAAGCAATAAATCAAACGCAAATCTTAAAAGATGAATGATTATTCAATTTGAAATTAATTCAGCCTCCTATCGGGAACTATACTGGCACCTTAGTCTAGTATTTAATCCAGTAAAATCTTAACTTGGCACATTATTTTAAAATTTGAAATAGTTATTATCATGGTTTGAGACCAAAGTGTAAGTGGGTCATTTTCAGAGGCGCTCCCTTACCTCGCAGTCACTCAAGCAGCAGCCCTTCAGAACAACTCAGTGCCTTAGAGCCCAGCTGAGCCAGTCAGGGAAAGAGAGGGGAGCACAAGCGAGCATGATGGATACTAATTACAGACTTATACTCCTAGTGCGAATCTTCACACCGCTGAGGTACTGCTCATGTTACAAAGGTCTCCATAACTGACATTCACAGTAAGACAGACATAGGCACAATATTATGCTTCAAATGATCAATATCAAATTTCAAAATAAAAATCTGTTTAATATTTTCTGCTCATTATACAGTGTTCAAGTATTCATTTCCATATACGATCATTCCCACAATGGGACATTATTATTTCCACAATACTGCACGTTTTACTCCAATGATTACAATTAATATAAAGTCATGAATCCTTTTAGTTTAATCGTTCATAGTTGAGCAGTACATGACTAATCTTTGGAGTGAATGTATTTAATACTGTTTTGTAGTCATAAGCCTAGAGGCTCTCTCAAATTTTATTTCTAGTACCATTTAATTGTTTGAACTAATTTCCTGCAGAGCGGTCCAATTTATAGACGATTGCATTGTATTTCAGCAATCTCCCTGTGCTTTATTCACAATGGCTGCTTTCTATATTTAAAATGGAGTGTCTTAATGACCTCATTGTCCTTTCAATCACTGAAAGAGAACTCCAGGCTAATATTAGGCAGAGAGGGAAAGGTGGGGAATCAGGTTTCAGATCAACACAGTCTAAGGGTGACTGTGAAGTGCCACATTGCTTTTGCGCAGAAGTGACCACTGGTGATTTGGAGAGGGGCCCAGCTGGGGAGGGATGGGACTCTCAGCAGTGTCAGCGAGGAGTAGGGAATGGAATGTTCTACTGATAGGACTAATTAAGGAGCTGATGGGCAGCTGTAGGGTCAAACTACTACTTGTGAGACTTAACAATATGAACAAACTCAAAGTGCAGTTTTTTTGCAAGTGAATTGATCCAAAACCATTAGCAGTGAATTAATTATGTTATGTTTTCCATTGTGTCTGGTAGACTCACTTGTCAAGGAGAATGTGAAGGGTCATTATCATCGTTATTGGGAGGGGGCCTTTGACTAGTTATTTTTCATTCTGTGAATAACACCCCTCCGGGGAGCCTGTCAGTTTCAATACTTGTCACTTAGTTGTTATAATCGGAGATCCTTTGCAGCTCTGACTTTATTTAGCAGGCTCTCTACACTTTACTTATGGGCTCATGTTAGCAGTATTGTTTGATATCCCATGCAGAAGCCCAGCATTCTCATGCTTTGATGGCTATGAATTCAAATATGAATGCAATTAACATACTGAACATGCATTTCCGTGTCTGCAAAGTCACACCATCTATCTGTTTCATCTTCAAAAAAACAACATTGTATATTGCAATTTAGTAATATGTGACACCAGAGGTGGAGATTCCAGGTCCAGATATTACAAATCCAGACCAAGATTTTGTTTCAACCAACCAGTTGAGTATAAAGAGTCACAGTCACAGAGTACTCAACTGGTTGGTTGAAACAGAATCTTGGACTGGATTTCTAATCCTCTGGACCTGAAATCTCTACCTCTGTGTGACACTTGATAGTTTGAAGCAGGGGTGACCAACCTTGTCTAGATAGGGCCATTGTATATGTGGGTTTCTGCTGCAACTCCCTAATTAGGTTACTAATTAGAGGACTGATTGGCCGAAAAGTCCTCACACCTGGGTCTGAACAGCTGACTTATATATAGGTTATCCCAAAAACCTGCATACACACTGGTCCTTTGTGGAGAAGGCTGGCCATCCCTGGTTTAGAACTATATTTCAAGAAATGACAAAATATACTAAAAGTATTAAAATTAAAAAGTCATTGCATTCCAATACCTTCAAACCATTATTATACTGGGAATTCATATTTCTGATATGCTGTTTATATATGCTGTACTGTCCCAGACTAAAAACATTTAATAATGCCACCATTGGATGAATGCAATGCAAATAATTTAACTACACCAATATATCTACTTAGAATGTTTTTCTAATAGCACTTAGGGGAAACAGCTTTTATTTGTCTGCACAATACTGCAACTATAGGACCTGATCACAGTACCTGAGAAAAATAAGAGAAGCCTGGACTGGCAGGAAATCTGATGGTTAGAAATTATAATTATTCATTCTGTTCCTCAGACATAACAAACAGCCTTTGACTTAATAAGACCAAACTTAGAACAGGTATAAATTTATACACTTTGATTGTGTGTCAAGTTGATTTACAAGTTCATTTTATTACATTATGTCCCATTTTATGTAACTGCTTGCCCTATTCAGGGTTGTGGGGTGTCCAGAGCCTATGGGTGCAAGGCAGGGAACAGCCCCGGATTGGACGCCAGCCCATTGCACTCACACACCATTCATACCTATGGGCAATCTGGTAACTCCAGTTAACCTCGGTATGTCTTTGGACTGGGGCGGGGGTGAACATGCCATGGTAGGGACTTCAACCCTCAGTTATGTGTGAGGCAAGAGTGCTGACAGCTGCACTACCATTCTCCCTTTATTGCATTATCATTAAAAAATAAAAAATAATAAATAATAAAATATATAAAATATAAGACATAAAAAATAAATTAAAACAATAACCTTAAATAACAATATAGTTATTTGAAACATAAAGTTGTATCACTTAACTGACAAATATCTAGCAAAATGTATGCAAACTGCTTCTTGAGTTTCCCGTTTTTACTGCCAGCCGCATCACATAAAATGACAGGTCCAGACCTTCGTAGCTAATAATCTTATTGCTAGAATTTCATATCAGACTCTCTACGTAACAGGGAGACTGCCTGTCACCTTTCTGATGTTGAGGAAGCCTTATGAATGAGCAGCTGTCGACAGCCTCACAAGCTGTCCTCCTCAATCAGCAAGAGACACTCGGCAGGAATTTCACAGAGTTATCTTTGCACTCGGCGATAAAGAGAAGGAAACAGTGCAATGACAACAAGATCTAACACAGGGCAAAGGCTTTTCTTTCCTAGGTAGGTGATAATGGACAACAAGTTACTAGAAATGTTGACCTGCACATGGGTCAAACTAGCACTTCATGCAAATTCTTACTACAATTACCCTCCAACGCAGGTTAGCAATGTCAGAGTCTGCTGTTGGTGTGTGCTACCATTTAACCCATTGTACGATTCTTATTTACAATCTAGAATGCTCAAATATTATTGTTCATTATACTCTTTTAAAACACATTACTGCAGTAAATATTATACAACAGAGCAAATCCCCATAAACAAGATAATTTATAGTAACACTTTTGGTTTTTACAAAATGTTACCATGTTAAAATACAGCTGTTATTCTATTTCTTAATTGATAAAAACATTTTGTATATATGGAAGTAGTGTTTTTATTTTAGTTCATTGTGTTGGCTGTAAATGCCCTTTCTGTGATCCTACAAACTGGACCTAAAGTGTTTGTCTGTTCCATAAACAAGTCCAACTGTACACGGCACTATAAAGCAGAAAATGTTAAATAGAGACACATATGGAAATGTGATTAGTCTAGCCAATCAAATAAATTTATGTGTAATTAGATGGAAAACTGTTTTATCGAAGTGACCTACACTGTAAAATTCAACAACATATGCAAATTATCAACAGTGCAGTAAATTATTGTGAAATTTAGTATTGCGACTCCATAAAATGGTGGCACCTTAGACCATTCAAAAAGCAGTAAATTACAGAAAAGAAGTGGGTGGTGGGTAGCTCAGGGGGTCAGGGTTCTATGCCTGTGATCAGAAGGTTGCTGGATCAAGTCCCACGGCTGGTAGAGTGATGTCCCTGCTGGGCCCTTGAGGAAGGACTTTATCTCCAATTGCTCCTGTGATCCTGATCCTTCCTTGTATGTGGCTTTGGACAAAAGCACCTGATAAATATATATATACACAGTCCAGAGCCTATCCCAGATGCTACAGGTGGAAGGCAGGGAACAACCCAGGATGGGGCACCAACCCATCTCAGGGCACACTCACACACACACACCATTCATTCACACCTATGGCCAATTTGGCAACCACGATTAGCCTCAGCATATTTTGGGACTGTGGGGAAACTGGAGTACCTGGAGAAAACCCCACAAGGACACAGGGTGAACACGCAAACTCCCCACACGTGGAACGCTGGCAGAGGCTCAAACCCAGCTTCCAGAGGTGTGAGGCAACAATTCTAACCACTGCACCATCATACCACCCCTTGGATAAGACAATGTAGTGAAAAATTCAGTAACACTTTACTTGACGGGGCGCAAATAATGTAGCATTATGGCATTACTAATGTACTAATTAACCACAAACTAAGTCTTAGTTACATACTGATCTCAATTCATCATTAATGAATTATTATGCATGTTTTATCTCAAGCAGTTACTATATATGTTACTATATCTGTTAATTCTGTAAACCTTTGTGAACTATTGAAGGAATCATTGAAGGAACAAGTAATTTGTTGATTTGTTCACGATTTGTGCTTCAGTAGTAACACAGTTATCACTAAGTATTTGTGTTAGCGAAAATGGTTCAAAACACCAATGAAGAAAATATATAGTACAGCCCAGAAAATATGTATATCAGTCAGAGGCTACATTTTTCCAGGGCACTGCTAATATGTATAGGCAGCAAGCCTATCAAATAATTAGGCTCCCTACATAGATTATTCTGCTGTTTTCTTCCTCTCTTATCAGCCTACACACTCCCCTCCTTCTCCAGCTCTACCAAACACAGGCACATACACACCCCAGCCTCCTGGGATGTCATTCCTAAATATGGGAGCACGCCTCATTTATAAACAGTGAAGAGGGACCGAGATCACTCACCGTTTCATCTCAAGGTAGGTTATGACTGGCATTTGCAATATTTACTGTTTCTATTTATCACAGAGCAGGAAAATGGCAACGTGTTTGTGTTTAAAATGATTAGATTCTAGCAGACTCTAGCAGGAAGCTGAACTTTAATCATTTCAGTGGCAGTACTGAACTTATTCTCCTATGCTGCCATCTGCAGTCAAATCTCTGATTTCGGTAAAGCAGTTTTAAAGCCTTAACTTGACTTTTTAACTCTGCAGAGCTGCTGTACTGAACATCCTACCTAACATTCTTCATAACGATATTGGTATTTCTCCTCCATTAGTTCTGATTATGTGATTTTGATTAGTTGATTTTGCTTAAAGATGTCTCGTGTATTTTGTATGTATTTTAAAATTCAACTCGCTGTAGTACTTTTAATCATGTTCTGACTGTTGGTATGTTTACATGTTTACTTCCTACCATACCACAACTGTTATGCTAACACCTGTCCTGCCTCATGGACAGTTCTACCCTTTACTGATATATCAACCACACAGTTGAGCATGTTTTTGTAACATTCTGACACAATTCATTTTTTATATTTTTGATATTTAGTATCATATTCCTATTCTTTAAAGTCTCTACAATATAAAAAACATCATGGTTTGCCCCTAACCTACCAAATCCTAGGGGTTTATGCCCTAATGTTTGGGGAGTGATTTGTGGTGCTGCCCTTGCCCTCGGAGTGGGGAAGGTTCAGGCACTGTAGCTGTGTCAGAATAAGAATCTCTTTATGCAGATTGATTAAGGGGGGTTGGACCCTCGCACCAATCAGGATGCTGGGCAGATTTGTTTTCTTGTCATAGGTTTTTTTCACTATCGAAGTCAGCTCTACTGCATGTTGGGAAGTCAGTTAAAGGGACATTCATGACTTTCAGTTTTAAAACACTTTCATATACTGTATTGTTTTCATAATTTTCAATATCATGTTTTCTTTTCTTATGTTTTTTTTTCCCCAAAAACACAGTTTCACAAATTGGACCGAAAATATAAATAATAAATGCAATTACACTTACGGACAAGCAGTGGGTCCACCACCTGCCGGGGGTCGTGTTTTACGTGGATTGGGTGACAGTCGAAGGCACGGGCCTTGGTGGATTGATCATCGGTTACCGAAACTGGCTTTAGGAACATCAAACATAACCTCTCTGGTGGGTAAGGAGCCCAGAGCTAGTGTGGGAAGTAGACAGATACGATCTAGACACAGCTGGGTCACCAACATGGTGCCTGTGGGCACCAGGGTGTCCCCAAGGACCACATGAGTCGCCCGCGGACCTGTTCTAGAAATAGCACAACTCACCAGTGAGCAGCGTCTAAAATTTAATTTTATCCTGTTGCTATTCTTCTTTAATCACATTTGCATCTATATAGATTTGGAAATAACAATATCTGAAAAAAAGCTTTTAAAACATGTTTATTATACATAATTTAAGAAGAGTGTATGAAACTGGTAGCCCTTCGTATGACTCAGTACCTGTGAAGTAGCTCTCAGTTTCAAAAAGGTTGGTGACCCCTGATCTAGACACAGTTGGGTTCACCTCAATACACAGCACTAGCTCTGGAACCAAACTCCTGGAGAGGGACTGGACTCTATTCCATTCTGGAGTTGCCCTGGGAGAGAAACACTGGGCAGGTGTGGGTCTACTCTTTGGCCCCATTTTTTGGGCTGAATGTTGTAGCTCACCCTGGAGGGTCACCTTCCGTCAGGGAAAAGGCTCCGACTCTGGTCTGTGCCTATGCATTGAACATTAGTTAAGAGAATATGGCCTTCTTGGAGACTTTAGGTGGGGTCCTGGAAGGTGCCCATTCTGCGGACTCCATTATTCTACTGGAGGGACTTTAACGATCATGTGATTAATGACAGTGAAACTTTAAAGGGTGTGATTGGGAGGAACGGCCTGCCTGATCTAAACCTGAGTGGTGCTCTGTTATTGAAGTTTGGTGATAGTCACAGTTCGCCATGTTTGAGCATAAGGCTGTTCTTAAGTGTACTTGGCACCAGGATAGCCTAGGCTATGGATCAATGATTGTTTTGTAGTCGTATCATCAGATCTGCGACCATATATCTTGGACACTTGAGTGAAGAAAGCAGCTGAGTTCTCAACTGATCATCATTTGATGGTGAGTTGGATGTTGCGGCCTGGGAAAATGCCAGATAGCCCTGTAAGACCCAAATGTAGAGTGAGGCTGTGCTGGGAGTGACTGGCAGAGGCCCCTGTACTAGAAATCTTTAACTCACACCTTCGGACAGAACTTTTCATATTCATATTTCAACTTCTCTTGTCCAAGGGAGGTTGGACATTGAGTCGGAGCGGGCCATGCTGCATGCCTTCATTGCAGAAGCGACTGTGTTGAGCTGTGGCTGTAAGTTTGTTGGTTCCTGTCATGGTGGTAACCTCCGAACCCAACGGCGGACACCAGAAGCAAAGTGAGCCGTCACACCGAAGGAGGCCTGCTGAGCTTGGATATCTTGTGGGAAAAAGTACGCAATCTTTATACCTAAGTAGAAGTGCCGAAACCAATCCATAATGTTACTCAGGTAAAAGTAAATGTCATCCAGTAAAATATTACCGAAATATTACATGGTTTTAAAATGACTTAAGTATCATATAAAGCAACCTATTCTTTTAAATTCATCACTCAAGAGAGACTTGAATATAGCATTGTTAGTTACAGCGCATCCAATAAGGAAAAATTAATTGCAAAAGGGCAAATAGATATATTATTCTTTTTTTTTTTTTAGAAAATATGCTGTTTTAGAGCTGACTGATATGGCAAATATTTGTATAATGTTTTTTTCATATCATTTGATATTGATAATTATCACATTATAATTTAGGACGTCACTTCAAGGCTATTTCCTTATAATTCTATTAGGATTCCCCATAAACACATTCAGAAATTGAAAAAGATGACAATTTGAATAGACTGCAAACGGAAATCTAATTTAAATAAATAATACAAAAATAAACTTTGTTGTTGTAGGTAATAACATTAGAGAACGCTGACGATTTGATTTGTTGCTGCGTTTTTGTCCTCGACTTCCCCGCTGCTGATTGCTTTTATTTAATTAGCGCAATTGCTAGCAGTTACCAAACATCCCATATTGAAAAGTAACACGCTGTCCCATTTTGAACCAGTACAGGATGCGATCTGTCACATATTTCTTCTGAATGAAAGTGGAAACCCCAGTTGTGTGTAATCAATTACAACTGGATGGCAATACGAAGTGAAATGAGTTTGCAGCTGCAACAACTTGAAATACTCAAGGAAAGTACAAATCTAGAAAAAGACTACTTAAGTATTGTACAGTCACAACACGGTGGAAGGAGCACTTTGAGGACCTCCTGAATCCTGCTGACACACCTTCCATAAAAGAAGCAGAGTCAGAGGATTGGAGGAGGACTCGCCCATCACTAGCGCTGAGGTCATGGAGGTAGTTAAAAAAAAAACTCCTTTATAGTATGGCTCCAAGGCTGGATGAGATTCGCCCTGAGTTCCTGATGGCCCAGGGTGTTGTTAGGTTCTCCAACATTGTCTGGAGGTCAGGGATACTGGACTGCCAGAGGGGGATGGTGGTGCCAATATTTAATAAAGGGGATCAGACGGTGCGCTCCAACTTCAGGGGGATCACACACCTCAGCCTCCCTGGGAAGGCCTATGCCAGGATCAGGAGAGGAGAGGAGGACCCGTCCATTGGATGAACCTTGAAACCAGGTTGTGGAACACTAGACCAGCTCTTCACCTTCACAAAGATACTGGAGGGTTCTTGGGAGTTTTCCCAACCATTCTACATGTGTTTTGTGGATTTGGAGACGGCATATGACCCTGTCCCTCAGGGGTTCCTGTGGAGGGTGCTTTGGGAGTATGGGGTGCAAAGTCTGTTATTACAGGCCATTAGGTCCCTGCATAACCAGAGTGAGAGTTTGGTTCTCATTGCTGGCAGTAAGTCAGACTCATTCCTGAATTCTTTTATGGACATAATTTCTATGAGTATTCAAGTGGGGGAGGGTGTCCAATTCCGTGACCTCAGGATCACATCTTTGCTTTTCGCAGATAATGTGGTTCGGTTGGCTTCATTAAGCAGTGACCTTCAACATCCACCTATTGTCGTTTTGCAGCCAAGTATGAAGCATTCAGGACAAGTATCAGTACCTCCAAGTTGGAGGCTATGGTCCTCAAGCGGAAAAGGGTGGCATACCCCCATTAGGTTAGGGATGAGTTACTGCTTCAAATGGAGGAGTTCAAGTATCTCAGTCTTGTTTCCAAGTGAGGGAAAATGGAGTGAGCGAACGATGGGTGGATTGGTGCAGCACCAGCACTTATGTGGGCATTGTACTGGTCTGTCGAGGTGAAGAAAGAACTGAGTCGAAAGGTGACACTTTCAATTTACTGGTCGACCTGTATTCCTATCCCTCTCCTAATTTCGTATTACTGATATCCGTCTAAACTGTGCATAAAGTTAATCAGGCTTTCTATGTTGAGATGTTCACTTCTACAGTTACAATAACTGATTCTGTCTACAGACCGTCACTGTGAAGGAGGCTGATATCAATCCTCAGAACCCGCCCAAGTTCGATAAAATCGAAGACATGGCGATGTTTACCTTCCTGCATGAGCCCGCTGTGCTGTTTAACCTCAAAGAGCGTTACGCAGCCTGGATGATCTACGTGAGTGTAGGACTGCAGATACACATTTTGCTCAACTCATCCTTTCAGATCCAACAGAAACATACTGACTTTATTCTCTGTCTCCCCTGCAGACCTATTCTGGGCTCTTCTGTGTCACTGTCAACCTCTACATGTGGCTTCCAGTGTATAATCAGGAGGTTGTGTAACACCTGTGTGGCACCTAACTACCAAGGCTTGACCAAACCTCTATTTTGCATGGATCCGCCTTCCAATAATGCCACACTAATCCATGGGCCGGGTTCTAGGAACTGAATGGGAGGCAGTAATTAATAACCACACGGTTCGAATTTAAACATAAGTTTATAAAGGGGGAAAAAATAATAATATGCATACACTCCTAGAGTTAAATCACATACAGAAATCAACATATAGTGAGATAGGACAACAAATGAAGTAGTTTGAGCTATTTAGTAATTTTCTGTATTTTGATGGGATCCAAATTCCTAATTTAGTTTTCTAGTTTTGTTCTGTTAATGCTAACGTTAATCAAGCGAATTTTAGTCATAAAGTCAGAGTATCATTCACTAATTTGGCACTAATTAATTTTCTACTAGTTGGATGGAAACTAATTATTTTAAACGTTTAATTTATTTCTAATATTTGCCTGCATATGGGGTAACTATTTAAAGGTTTAATTTCTTATAAATGATGATTTGGCTTCCTAGATGGTTTCAGTTTCAACATTTAAACACAAAATTTGCAATTTACCCTTTCTGACATCACATATTCAGCCCTTAAACATAATAACCTCTTTTCAGTACATTCACATTTAGATCCAAATGTGTACACGTGATGAAAACAACAAATGATAAATTTTCCCTCTTCTTACCAGAGTTCAGTTCAATTTAAGTTAGGAAAATTAACATAAAACAAACCAGTCTTTCTCTTTCCGGTAAAATAAAACTTATTCAGATCCTGATTAAAGAAGAAACAGAAATAGTCATCCAACCGTATCAAAATCCAGAGGCCTGAATCAACCGTCCGTCTCCAAGGCGTTTTCAGTTTGGGAGGCTCGCCATCTTGATTTTTCAATCCAAGTGTGAGGATTTCGCCATCCACAAGTGCACTCAACAGTGTGAGCCAAAATAAAACCAAAAAAAAACACTTGACCAATTCCTTTCAGTAAAATTAAACAAGCCACATTCTCCCGCGTAGGTTTTAGCTCGAACGTCTTCTATGTCACGACTTAAAGTTCCAATTTAAATCAATATCTCTCCTTTTTTCTTTTTAGGATCCCCGATCACAGATTAACCTTTTTTTCCAACAAATCTAAGGTAAGTATTACAGCAAACTGTAATTTCTATATATGTCTTTTATCTCGTTCCTAAAT
>JAODLD010000264.1:30883-40977 GCA_026781065.1 Mormyrops boulengeri | reverse complement strand
CTAAGAAAAATTCTCCAGCTGAAAAGGGAACTTCCTTCAATTTTAAAAGAACAACCAAATGTTGAAGTGAGAACTGTTGGTGGCAATGGAAACCAAGACACAAACGAAAATCTTAAGGTCTTGCAGGAGGAGGAGGGGAACAGGGAAAAGGCCAAGCTTAAGGAATTGCAAAGAGCTGAAATGGATAATGAAGCTGATGAAGGAGTGGAAAGTATTAGCAGAGAACAAATGACCAGAAATCAACCAGAGAAAAAAGAGGGAGGTACTGCAGAAGATGATGCCGGTAAGGCAGGCAGAGACAGTGAGGGGATTGATGTAGCTGAGAAAGAAGGAAGTGGTCAAGTGTCCGGAGAAACAGAAGCAGGAGATGGTGAGCCAATGAATGATGGTATTGCTGAAGAAAATGCTGCTGAAGACAGTGAAGAAACAGAGGAGGGCGTGGCTATTAAAGAAGAAGACTCGGCCAATCAGGATGACATAACTGAAGAAAATATTGCATCCGCTGAAGTGGCAGAGGGACTCGCAGATTCTTATAAAGGGGAAGGTGACAAATATGGTGCCAATGACGAATACAGCAGAGCTGTGGCTGGAACCACAGAAGATCATCCAGGTGAAGGAAACAGAACCCATGAGGATGATGATTCACATTGTGTTGGACCACCTGAAGAACATTCTGCAGATATAGTTGACAATGCAGAAGGACGAAATCCTCAAACCAGTGAAGATGGTGATTCAGTTAAAGAAGATGAATGTGATCAGCTGAAAGAATTTTCTGAGCAGACAAAGGCAGAAGTCAACGCAGCTATAGAAAGACAGGAAACAGAGAATATTGATGTAACTGTAAGAGTACATGTTGCTGAAACATGTAGTACAGAGGGCAATGTTGAGGAACAACAGCATGACAGTGATATAGCAGAGGATAATTCAGAAACATGTGTCGTAGCAAGATTGACTGTTGAGGAATATCAGAAAACCACCGGAAAGTGGTTATCTGATTAAACAGATAACAAAGTCATCCATTGAGTCACAACCAGGCAGCCTTTGATGAAGACGGGAATATCAAGTTTGCAGAGTCATCTGATGATTCAGGTGCCCCCAAGGAGAATCAAGATAGCTCAAGTAGCAAACGATGCGTATCCAAAACTGATCACATCCAGTGACTGTCAGTGGTTTGGAATCTAGAATTAAAGATGAATTCACTAAAGCTGATGGACAATGTTCTTAAATCAGCCAATCATATTACATTAAGCACTTTATCATTCCACTGTCATTTCAGTGAACAGTTTTTCTTTAATGGGATCTGAAAATTTCAGATTTATTCTGTAGAATAAGAACATTCTGGTATATTCTGAAACAGGGTGACATATCTGGGAAAAAAAGGATATGTATATATAATTATATGGTTGTAACACAAAATGTACTGTAATCAAAATGTCTTTGTAAAATTTTATGCTGATATTTCTACAGTTGTAAGCCTTAGCCAAACTGTTGTTGTCATGGAAAGAAACACAAAGGGTGCATCAAATATTGTAGTTTCCACTTATAATGAAATATTAAAGGTTTTGTGATATTAATTAAAATCAAAGTTATTCACAAATATTAAGGAAAGTGATGCTTTTGAGCCTCAGGGAAGTAGTAATAATTTTTTACATTTTGAATACAAATACTGTAGTATTTTTAAATCTATCAACAAAAAGGTCTCATTTAATTAATAAATTAATAACGTCACCGAAAGATTTCAAGAAATTTGAGCAACTCCAAAAGTCATTTTAATGTTTGGCAAAATATTGTTGTTGATAAGACGAAAATGTCTGTGTTTAAAATATTACTGTTTCCTATGTACATACAATGTGCATTCAGTGCAAAGTTAATCAACACCTTGCTTATTACATGAAAAATGACTGAAGGCATAATTCTACTCTCTTAAATTAGGTTGGGCATTTTCTGATCTTTTATGGTTCAGTGAATATAAAGTAGTTCATATAACTGATGAAGAAGCCTTTGAAAAAAACAGTGGAGTTTGTATCACTTGCATATATCAGGCATTATTGAGTACGCCAGTGCAAATAGCTTTAAAACGTACCAGCTGATAATTAATGAAGATCGCTGGGGTATTTATTGCAGATAAAAATGTCTGCCCTGTCATATACAACATGCAATCTAATAAGGATGTATAGGAAGAAAGCAGAAAGGATACCATGCCTTGTGTTAATACTAAGAAGCTCACATTTAGTCAATAAAGCTAATATAACATGTGTTTACCATATAATTTTTTATGTATAGCTTAATTGATGTTGATGGAACCTGACTGATGTTTGAAGATTCCTTTTGCACTTGGCTCTGATGTTTCCTGTATTTCCTGAAATTTTATATGTATACGTGACTTGTAGCCAGGAAATCCAGTGGGCAAAGAAAAAAAAAAAATGTTTCAAATAATGTATAATTATAATGCTATTCTTCATGAAATAAAGCATTTCAAGTAAGTGTTTGTTGAGTAAATATTTTAAGACCTGGATTTTATTGCCATTATAAGCATAATTTTGTACCATATCAGGAGTGAATTTAATGCAAATATATATTGCTTGTGTTATGCTTACATTATTTGATCTGTCTGTAAACTTACTAAAATATTAATACACTAAAATATTATGGCTTGTCTTTCAATTTTTTGACATGCATTGCAGTATATTTTGGATCAACTTTTTAATACCCTACCTTTAACTGTGACTTAAATATACAGTTATTTAATTTTATCAGCGCTGTACTGTAAATCAAATGCGGCAGATAGAGATTGTTAGCTGAGAGACTGGTAGGAGATATTCTGGTAGGAGCCAGCAGGGGGCTGTGAAGCTGGCTTTCCTGTCAGTGCCACACTCTCTAAGCGGTTGAGAGAAGGGAGAAAGATGTGAAATGAAATGCACTGTTTTAAGGAATTGTTCCAGAAAAATGCTAGTTAATGATAAATAGTCAACATGAAACTTTGGGATAAACTATGTCTTTGGTGGATCTGGGTCACATGGTGTTTCTTACGGTTTCATTATATTTGCTCTAGTGACCTTTTAAGTAATGTAGTTAAGCTAAAGCGGTCCAGTAAAATATTCAGATGTATAAATAAATACTGTAAACCACTTAAGCTTGGTTAAACAGGTCGCAATATAGCCACCATTCATAAGTTATTTTATTTATGCACTTTAATAATGATGCAAAGATGAAATACTTTTGCAAAGCAGACTGTAAACCCAACTGATGTTTTTTTTTTCTCTTCAAATTTTAGAAACGCCTAAACAGATCTGATAAGTCAATGAGCTATGCTTACTCAAAACCGCCTTAGCCAAACAGGATGTGCATCTGTGTGGGTTAGAAAATGTTATCCGTGAGCTGAAAGGAAATGAACGGCAGGAATACATCGATTTAAAATTAACAAAACACTTTCCAAAATTGCTAAATTGTTAAGTACCTTGGAGAAGCATATGGAAACAACACCTTGCCCAGTATACCAGACCAGCACTTGCCCAATATATCTACAAGGCCATTTAGGTCTCTGTACCCTGGTCGTTACATCTGTGAGTCGGCAGAATGAAAACAGCCTGATCAAACCCTATCATTTGCCAGTAACTGGAGGTTCAACCAGCCACAAAAAGTTGCTGTAGAACCTCTAGCCTTTGGTCAGGAACAGTAGATTATTTATTAGATTAATAACCAGACATACATTTGTAATAGCTGGGGAAAGAGAGAGAGGCCCATAGAGTGAGGCTGAGGCAATGAGCACAAGACCCTGAGAGCTTATTGCGCTCAACCACAAACTTACAGAGCCACGGTTTTTCCGAATTGTAAGCTAGTTAAACTTCCTGCATTATTACATGCCACTCGAACTCCAAAGTCAAGATAAAGGTATGTCTGCATGAATATTTTAATACTGCATCAGAAGAATGTATTCATTTATATATATATATATATAGTTTTATAAGGCCGTATCAGTAGTGATCACCATCATTTTTATAGGTCCTATACTGGTATAATTTGGAATCAGATTCTAAGCACATCTGGGATGAAAAAAAAAACATATATAATACATATTGATTATAATTTGTATATTATATTGCGCAGTATATTGTCCATTATGACTTCCATATTGTTGTTGTTTTTATATACTATTGTGCTTGAGAGACACCAACAACTGGAATCAAATTCCTTGTATGTGTTCGCTCACATACTTGGCCAATAAACACGATTCTGATTCTGATAATTTGATAATTATATTTGATATTTTATTTACACATTATTTCCAGCATTGGCTGTGTAATCACGGTAAACATATTTTTTGATACCTGAAAAAGTATAAAAAGAGTAGAAGTTGGTTAACGTCTATGTGTAAACTTTTTTTTTTTATCAAATTGAGTAAGGAAAAATATTCAGTACTTCCTTTTCAGTTTAAATGTTTTCAGTTCTTATGGATCTAATTGCTGTGGAATTTTAAGATCTGGAGATACTGCTGTATTTTTCAGAATAGAACATGGTTAGGCTCTCCAGAAGGAATTCTGTCGGGTATACTTTAAATATCCGGCATGAAGTCAATTCTTAAGGATAAGATGCTGAAGCCGATTCCGAAGCACAATTAATCGAATAAAATTTCAACATCAAAAATCTCAAACATGCAAAAAAAGTATTGGCTAATTGCCTTTTAAAATAATACTCAGTTGATAGTATGGATTAATGTATGTGATATCTCACTATAACCTGGTATTATTAAAATTTGGAATTACTATAAGGTAAACTATTATCACAGAAAAAAATAGAAAATATAAAAAATGAACATATTTTGATTTATTTAATTACTTTTGTAAATTGTTTAGTTCTGTTTGTCACTTTTGTACAAAGCCGAATGATTAAAGTTTTAAATAATAAAATATATTCTGTATGTACATATAAAATCTCACTTCATGATAAACAATCATATATCTGTCTATAGATAGATAGATAGATACATAGATAAATAGATAAAATTATAACATGTATTATACAGATAAAAACTGATGGTTCCTGAATATATTAATAAAAATGTTATATCTTTCAACACTGCATCAGTAGAGATGCAATAAAGATGCAATAAAGCTTAAACATTATGATTTTTTTTTTTATTATTTATTTAATTTGCTTTTAATATAAATATTTATTATATCAAATAGAAGGTTTATATATAATTCTGGTAATGCTAGCATCCCATTCTGTGTCTTATGCATTTTAATCCCAGTGATATTAAGGAAACTGCCAACCAAAAACACAGATATATGATTGCTTATCATGCTTATATTTTATATCACTTAGATTGCATTATTTAAAATTAAAAATTGTATAAAACTACACTGCACAAACATAAATCAATTCAATTCACACTTTATTGCATTATTTACTGCGTAGGTAATAGAGTGTCCTTAGTGGGCAATGTTGCTGTATTAGGATTTTAAGTATTATTCCATCACGATTAATTTGCAAGATATATATTATATTGTTATAATCGTCGTGTTAAAGACGGACATTTCTAATAGACTATTCTGCGACAAATAGAAGATGAACAGTAACAGAACAGGATATGAATAGCTCACGATACAGAATATATACATAGCAAAATATACAACTCATGTAATTTAAATACATAGTAACTTGTACATAATAAGACAGAATACAGTTTTTGGTAAATGTAAACATCTATCTTAGAGGTCTTTGTTAGAATGTGCTGTTGTCTTTTTCTTGTTATTGTGTTCATACTGAAATATCATACAGTGAACATGTCATTAATGTCTATAATGCCTATGTAGACTCAGATAAGCAGGAGCTGATTGAGTCCTAAACTCTTATTAATTCTCATCAGTGATATTCATTCTTGCCCTGCCTGAAACATTATTAGCAATATAGCAATACAGGACTTATACCGAAGGCCATAAACGCCATCGTAAAAGATGGGTTGTACTCAGAGCATCCTGAGACATGTTAGAATCTCCAAAGATCTCTCCTTCAGAGAAAATGGGCTGCAGACCAACTCCTTATCTCCTGGATCAGACACGGTGAGTGTTTATTGGTCTAACCAAATCACAAGACTGTTTCAGGGCTAAAGGTTCAATTTTCCACTGTACAAATGTATAAACAGAGTTCATTTGGTGGAAATATAGATTATAATCTGAATATATTGTATCTTTTTAAGAATTTCTTTTTTTGATTTTGTCTTTATTGAACCCTGATGGTAGTCAAGGGTAATGGACTACAATTTACTTCCAGATTAATAAAAATCAATTATTTTAATTCTCTCTTTTGTATATGGTCTGTCGTTTTTTTCAGGAACTTGAAGCCAACACATTGGGACCTCCAAATCCTGGTAATTACAATTCAAGTAATTCACTCAAAAACCAACAATGCAACAATCTGTTAAAGCTGAAAATGTGCAGGTTTAGGAAGGAATTGACCATGACTCGCCACAATATCAACAGACACAACACGCATCACAAAAAATACATTCTCAAATTAATGGAACAATGCTAATATGTATCTCTGTATGTTTTTTTCTTCAGATAGAGATGTTGCTATTGCTCAGTTTGATTTTAATCCAATGAATGACCATGATCTGTCGTTTAAAAAAGGAGACAAACTAAAGATTATACACGAGTAAGTATGAATTTCATTATGATGATGAGTCAACTACACTTTTTTCATTTTAAGGGGAAAGTTAAAAAACAACACGGCGGTTGGTAAACGTCCTGTAGCAGATCATTGCTTTGATTAAAAAGGATTAATTAAGTTTAGACGTTCTGCTTGGATGTGCATTCATCAAGGAACTTCATGAAGTTAATGGTCATGCCGTAATCACGCCAAATCATGACTGAAATTCATTGAGAATGAAATACAAGTTTGAAATGCAGTAAACTCATGTCCAAACAAGCAGACTCATCTATCCATCGCTCATCTCATCTTTTAGCCGTTTAACTGACAAACAAGCAAATAAATAAATATATATAAATAAATTAAAAACAGAATAATAATAAACCTCACATGTCATAACAATTTAAGGTGATGAAAAAGGCTATCAAATTCTGGACAAAATACAAAATTATCATGGGTGTTAGATTACAAACAATTATTTAATCAGGAATCCAATGTGATAGTGAGGGCCTGATATGTGGCGTCTTGTGATTTTTGCTTAATCTTCTATGAATATTATTTCATAAATCGAGACATTTACCAATACCTTAGAAATATAACATATATATACATATATATAGAAAATCATAATTATACACCCTTTGCTTGTTTTAAGCATTAATAGTTTTTTTTTCAGTGTCAAAATCATTATCATTTCTTTATAGGAAAGGAGACTGGTGGTTGGCTAAATCTTTGGTCACTGGGGAAGAAGGATACATTCCCAGCACTCATGTGGCTAAACTGGAATCTCTGGAAATGGAGAGGTGAGAAGCGCGTGCCACGTTACGCGACGGCTGAGAAAGGCCGATATCTTAGCGATTCGCGTTCGTATTCCGCAGGTGGTTCTTCAAAAACTTGAGCCGTAAAGAAACAGAGCGTTTGCTGTTGGCCCCAGGAAACAAAGTCGGAGCCTTTTTAATCCGAGAAAGCGAGACAAATAAAGGTGCGTATGACTTTTTGTTGTTGTCGCTTGACTTGTGATAATAATCTAGCCTGCAGCTTTGACTAAACTACATCTGAGCCATGATACCACTACAGTCTAAATAAAACAACAAATTCCTATAGTCATAATTAGGAAGAACATTTTTAGCCCATGTAAAAAAAGCAAGACCGATTTGTTATGTTAATCAAACAAATAGAATCTCTATTTGGGCTCAATGATGTTTAAGTATCATAACCAGTATGCGAAATACGGAGGGGGGGTCCAGGGGGGACCGACACCCCTGATTAACCCATGAGACCCCCCCGAAAGCCTCAAAAGCAAAATTTTAAGGGGGTCACCCGAATATTGATGGGTATTTCGCACACTGATCATAACGATATACTAATCTGCAAACTGCATGAAACCTTATATGCAGAGCAAATAACAAAAATGTGATCTTTGAATTTAGCCAGGAAGTGATCCAGCCAAGAAATGCATGTTAGTGGCTAGGGGTTCAAATTCTAGACCTGACTCTGTGTGTGTGTGTCTGTCTGTAATTATTACATTGTGGCGACCAGATTTCCCCACAATATGATAAACATTTTTGCAACATTTTACCTTGTGGGGACATTTTTTCGGTTCCCACAAAGATAGCATCAATTTTACAAAAAGACTGCGAACGCAATCAAAAAATGAAAAATGCCAAAACTCATGAATTTTGTCTGGTTACTTTTGGTTAAGGTTTGGGCTGGGTTGGGGTTAAGGGTGTCATTGTTGGGATTAGGGTTATGCCCATAGAAATGAATGGAGGGTCCACACAGAGATATAGATATCTATCTGTGCATATCTGTGAAGTAGAGTTTGTTCTCCCTGTGTTTGTGAGGGTTTCCAGCCACAGTCCAAAAACATGCAGTTTGGTGAATTGGTCTGTATTGCCCACACACATTTGTGATAGTTTGCCTGTAACAGGCTGGCATCCTGGGACTTGTGTGGTATGACTGTATCACGATACTTTATTTGGTTGATTCAAATCCAGCTTTATAAAGTTTTTACAGTAACACTGGTTGCATCATTATGTGTTAGAAGTAATGCAAAATTAAATGAAGAATACCATTCAATCTGAATGACTAATGAAAAACTCATCATTTCCATCCATTTTCTGAAACCGTTCAATCCCAACGGGTGTCGCGGGGGGACCAGAGCCCATCCCAGGAACCAAACCTGGGCAGTCGCCAAAACACTGCAGGGCACACACACTCACAGGGCCAATTTAGACACACCAATCAATCTATCCTGCATGCTTTTGGACCGTGGGAAGAAACCGGAGCTCCCGGCGAAAACCCATATAAACACGGGGAGAGCGTGCAAACTCCACACAGAAAGGACCCGGGACCGAACCCATATGTATTTTTTTTTGCAAACTGCAGCCTGGCTCTTCCCTGTTTCTTAATGAAGGGCTTCTTCCTTGCTTTATGGGACTTCAGTCCTGCTTCTAGGAGTCCAATACGAACTGTCCTAGTAGTGCACGTCACACATGCTCTTAAAGTTTCTCATTCCTTTTGAAGGTCACTTGACGTCTTCCTACTGTAAGATTCATGAGAAACTGTCCGATAAGTTAACAGCCATCTCTGGCATTAGAAAATTTGTTCTTCCCTTTACATTGCTGGTTTCTGGTTGTTCCCAGTGTCTCCTCCTTCACCTTATTCTTGTGTACTGCTGTCTTAGAAATATTGAACCTGGAAGCAACCTGCTGCTCAGCATAGACTTCTGCCAGCAGAACCATGATTACACCAATGCGATCAAAAAAACTAAAAATGACGAAAAGTTTTATATTTACTTTGGTTACTTATGGTTAAGGTTAGGGTTGGGTGGGGGTTAAGGTCATCGTGTTGGGATTAGAGTTTTCCCCACAGAAATGAAAGGAGAGTCCCCACAAAGTCATAATTACAAACCTGTATGTTTGTGTGTGTGTGTTTTGGGCATCAGTACTAATGTACATGAAAGTGTTTGTGTAGATGTAAAGACTAAAGACTAGAATTAGCTGCTTTGTTAACTGTAGTAATAAAAAGTTCATTTATATGGTGCCTTTCTCACACTCTTTTGAGGAAACTATAGCCTTGTACTGAAACAAATTAAACTTAAAATTAGCTGTGTCGATTAAACCACTAAAGTGTATATTTCTTAGAAAAGTGTATATCAACTGCAAAGAGTTTTTCCTCCCCAGGGGCCTTCTCTCTCTCCATCAAAGATATGATGCCTGGACAAGGACATCTTGTGAAGCACTACAAAATACGTTCACTTGACGATGGAGGATTCTACATCTCTCCAAAAATCACCTTTCCATCATTGTCGGAGCTAGTGAAGTATTATTCCAGTAAGCCGAATGATGTTTGTATGTCAAACTGTTCATTGGGCAGATGGGCAATGTAGAATAATTAAAGAAGTAAATGTACCAAAAATATCTATCTATCTATCTATCTAT
>JAODLD010000264.1:12402-30783 GCA_026781065.1 Mormyrops boulengeri | reverse complement strand
TATCTATCTATCTATCTATCTATATATCTATCTATCTATTCATTTAACATTTTAATAGATTACTCACTCTATTTCTCGGAGGAATAATGCCCTCATTGTCTCCTATTAATAATGTGTATCATTATTTTATGACAATATGTTTCATCTCAATTACATTTCTCTGCAAAACTACCAGAAACAGCAGGTGGCCTTTGTCAGCAGCTGACCATGCCATGTAAATCCGTCATGCCCCAGTGCCCCTGGGGACAAGACAACTGGGAGATTCCCCGTGAAACACTGAAGATGGTGAAGAAACTGGGCGCTGGACAGTTCGGAGAAGTCTGGATGGGTGAGGAGTGATACTGGAAACGTAATCAACAATCAAAATATTACCGTAGTGATTCTGACACACCAAGCTAGGAAGCCTGGGTCGTTGAGTGACATGGTCCTGACCCGTGGTATAGGAGTCTGGGCCTCTATGGAACCCCATGGGGGTCAAACCGTCTGAATCAACCCGTGAAATTTGTATGTCTTAAGACACAGAAAATGGACGTGTTTACATGTGGAAAATAATACGTGTTAAAAATCTGACGTTTTTGATCCCAAGGGTGTTCCATAGGCCTCAGATCATGCTGTCCTTCAATGGTGCTACAACTGATCCCAGAACTACATTCGTCATACTTTTAGTTAGCATAATTAGCAGTGAGATGTTAAGGGGGATGGGTGGGTTTCGGTACATTCCGGTAACCTTGACTAGAGTTCGACTTTGAGTAAAGAAGGAAGACACTTCCTCGTGATGTAAGAGATCTAGATTTGAATATTGCAGTAGCTGCACACAATCCCTAGATGTCACTCTAAACAATAAATTACTATGTGCAGAAAGCCTCAAATGCTAAGTTGAATTAGTTGTTTTAAACCATTTGTTTTGTTTAATCAGGACAGAAACCCAACAGTAATTGGATTTGAATTGTTTAATTTATAAATATATGCACTGCAAAGCTTCAAAAAAACATGCTTTATAGCGAGATAAAAAATTGCTCCCCACTTAGGGTTCTATAGGAACAAGCAGAGGGTGGCCATTAAAACTCTCAAGGAGGGCAGTATGGAGCCTGAAGCTTTTCTGCAGGAAGCCAACCTGATGAAGCAGCTGCAGCATGACAAGCTGGTGCGTCTTTATGCCGTCGTCACCAAGACGCCCATCCTCATTGTGACGGAGTATATGGAGAAAGGTGAGCTTCCTTCTGTGCTTGGAGCGGAGCCAGTAACTAAAAACATAGCTTATCGTACCGTTATCATATCGCTGTTTTCAAGGCTACAGACAAAGTGTGCTAATACCGCAAGTGCTGGTCTTTTTGGTGATTTTCTCCATTGAAGTGTTACACATAGTTTAAATGTTCAAATCAGTTAACAAAGCTATACCTATGGAGTCGAGCATCAATTAAAATGGCTACTTTGTTATTCAGCTATCAGTTTGATCCAAAACAACGTACAACTTTTGTGTTGTGGAAAAGAAAGTTTTGTAATGCTGTGTAGGAAAGATTGATGACTTTTTTGTTAAAACCTACTGCCAACATTGGGGCAAAGTGTTTACTGACTTCCTCTGCAGCTCTGCAACTTTCCTTCTTAGAATGTGATTCTGAATTGCCGTCTCCCTTTCTCTTTCCGGCTCAAGGAAGCTTACTTGACTTTTTAAAAACGGATGAGGGAAATCAACTTGGACTCTCCACACTGATAGACATGTCTGCACAGGTATGAACAGTAATCTATCTTACATTTAATTTACTTAATATTTTATGCCATGATATATTTTGGTCAAGTAAAATGACTTATATTTGCTGATTTTTTATCTATCTATCTATCTATCTATCTATCTATCTATCTATCTATCTATCTATCTATCTATCTATCTATCTATTTTAATAGATTACTCACTGTTAAAATATATGCAGCATCTCATATATAGAAACAAGCATATTCATTTGCACTTTAGATTAATCCAGCATGTTTAGTTTCTCTTGAGGTCGTGTTGGGCCTCAGCTGGAGACTTCTACACTTTGCCACGTTTAAACTTTCAAAGCAATAAAACTTTGTGGTTAGCTATGCCTAGGTTCTCAAACATCCCTATTTATCACTTGTAACCATCAGGACAGGAAGTGATGTAAATAATTCCACTCTTCATGCCTGTATGTTGAAAGACGTTTGATTTCCTCAGACAGTAAACATTCTGTCAACACGTCAGAAATGATGCTAGATTACTTAGTTCTCCCTAAGATATAATATACTGGCTAGAGGTAGTGAAGTTTATGATGATGTTTAATGAAAATGCTGTCATTACATTTTCCAAAAACTAACACAACAATGACAGTCACACCAACATTACAAATGCAAATAATTAAGTGGGGTTAAGGAGTGATTTCTGGTATTTTATGAACTTGTACCCTGCAGATTGCTGAAGGCATGGCCTACATTGAAGTAAACAACTACATCCACAGGGATCTCCGGGCAGCAAACGTTCTGGTCTCCGAAACACTGCACTGTAAGATAGCAGACTTTGGTCTTGCTAGAATCATCGACAATGAGTATACGGCGCAAGAAGGTATATCACGCAATTTGGCTAACTCATTTAGTCAAATAAACTTAAGTGAATGAATACAAACTGCTACTAAGGTCAACTTCCTGGTCTGCTGCATTACTGACATTAATGCATTCCTCATCTCTTTTATAATTATTTCACCTAGGGGCAAAGTTTCCCATCAAATGGACGGCGCCTGAAGCGATCAACTATGGCACGTTCAGCATCAAATCAGACGTCTGGTCTTTCGGCATTCTCCTCACAGAAATTGTAACATACGGCAGAGTACCATATCCAGGTAATCTCTCAGTGTCCTGTCTGCAGTATCTATACCATCCTACCCCGCCGCTTGAGTTGCAAAGCTAGCTGGGTATTCTATTTTCTGTAGGCATGACAAACCCAGAGGTTGTGAGGAACTTGAGCAGAAACTACCGAATGCCTTGTCCAGACAAGTGTCCCCTGGAACTGTATGAGATCATGCTACAATGCTGGAGAAACACCCCAGAGGAAAGACCCACATTCGAATACCTACAGGATACTCTAGAAGACTTCTTCATTGCGACAGAGAGACAATATGAATTTGAGCCATAATCTCAGGTGTCTCGAGGCTGAAGCCCCGAATTAATCTGAACGAGTGATTTGTTTAGCTCAGATGTTCTAACAATCACACTCTCAGTTTCCGAACTGGGACTAAAGCCCCAGATGTCTTACGATCCTAGCTATATATTTTTTTATATATTTATATATATATAGTTTGTTTTAATCAAACATTATTATTGTTTTGTTCTGATTCTTCTAATGTTTTTTCAGAGGAAAATATAGTTTTGAAACTGTGTAATTAGGTATTATGACTGCGACCGGTTCCGACTGACCGGTCATAAGTTGATTTCGTTATAAGTCGGCCCTTTATTTCATATGCATAAATTATCATATGTATAGTATACTGTATAATAAAATTATATCATGTTTAAGTCATGTTGTTTGGTGTTTTTTGCCTTTTTATCCACCATTTTCTTAGTTCATTGCTGCTGGGGTAAAATTGTCATACACACACGCTGCGCGACACTCGCACTGACAGACCCGCGCGGCGCAGTCGTGGCCACATATTTGCGGCCTCGGAACGGTTATAAAGTCAATCAGTTGTAAGTCACATAGGTTGTGAGTCGACGACGACCCATATACTGTTTCATGTACGGCGTCCTTGGGTGACTTGAAAGGCGCCTTAAAAATAAAATGTATTATTATTATTATTATTATATACTAATAAATAAATCGAAATTTAAATGTTTTCTGTTTTATTCTGCCTTCAGTACAGTATCATGTGGATAAGATGTAATAAAAGGTGCATTAACGTGAATTTAAAACGATGAGTTTATGTTACACTTGTTCTCTTTGGCCTTTGGTCTGACCAGATTCCAAGCCTGCTTGTGTGGCATCTAACAAAGCTGAAGCGGAGGTCTTTGAGGATTCCTTTCCTTCAGTGTAAGTTTTCAACTTACAAGTGATAGAACCAGCATGTGCACACTCATGCACAAGCAAATGCTTTCCTCTCTTTTCCCTACATGTCTTTATGGGGGGGCAAGATGTCTTTCCAAATTAAGAAAGAATAGTTTTGCATGCTGTAGCCGAACTGAAACTTTATTTCCCATTTGCGTAAGTACGTCGGAATGGTTACTCATATCCCATCTTCACGTCTTTGAGATATACACACACATATATACACTTGTGCGTGTGTGTGTGGACGGGGGGGAGGTTGGTGTTGAGGGCCTTGCTCAAGGGCCCAACAGAGATGTGGGTATTCAACCGAGGCCAGAACCAGCACCCTTCTGCTATCAGGTACAGAGGTCTAACCTGCTGAGCAAGACACCACAAGCCTTTGTTGGTGTATATGACACACAATACCGGGCACCTTTGGCAGATTTCAAGTTTCATTGTTCCATGAAACTTGGGTAACATCCAGGCTGTATTGGTGAGTATATATATGCTCATGAAAAAGCCTTCTGATATGTAAACAAAATACAATCCACAGGAAGTTACCGGAAGAAAACAGGTTACTGTAGCACGTTAAGCAGGGTTGCATGAATAACATGCAGGATTTACAAATCACCATAATACATTATATTGCATAATATGACTTTTAATGTCCTTTTTATATGGGTGTAATGTAGTTTGTATATCTTAATACAGTGATTCTCAAACTATGGTAGCAGTGGTATGCAGGGTCCCCTCTAGTACTATACAAAGGTAACAGTGTATATAAACATTGGTCGTAATGGCAGCAAGGGCTTGCCCTCACGGTCGGCAAATTCTGTCATCCCCAACACCCTCCTCCAGTCAGGCAACAACCGCTTCGTCACTGATATGAAATGATGATACTTTATTGATCCCAGTGGGGAGATTTTCTTTTCGCCTACCCCATCTTGCTCTCCATGACACACAGACGCTTATGCAGGTGAGAGCCACCTTGGCAGGGACACCCACAGAGCTGGGGATTAAGGACCTTGCTCAAGGGCCCACAGACATGACTAATCTACTGAGACTGGGCTTGAATCAACAACCTTCTGGTTACAAGCACAGATGCTCAGTCGACTGAGCCACACATTGTGTGAAGAACATAACAACTGCTGAAGTGAAGGTATAAACACTTTTTAAACCACTGTCTTGGAATTATTATAGTTCATATAACAAAGGTCCAAATACACAGCTCATATGACAAATGTCAAAATGTCACATATCCATCACGCATCCATCCTTGACAGTGGGTGTCAGAGAGCCTGGAGACTATCCCAGGCAACACAGGGGACCCCCTGAGGAGGATGTTAGTCTGTGAAAGTGCACACGCAATGTACACATTCAGGACCGATTCAGAAACAGCAATTTACCTAACCACATAGTGCTGGACTGATGGAGCATCTGAAGAAATCCCACACCACACCAAGAGAAGCTCCATACAGAGACATACAGAACAGGCGTGGGATTCAAACTCCCAACCTGAGAGGATTGAGGTGACACCATGCTGTCCACGGCTAGAACACATGGCTGATGAAACGTTAAATCGACAATCGAAAACGTGGCTAAGAGTTCCTTTTGTTTTATGGTTCTTATGAGTTCATGTGGGATATAAGATTTTGAGCAATTGTAAGTAAACAACTGCAGTAGAAAAACACATGAAGGTAGCTATCACTACTTCACAAAAATAATAAAATAAAATAAAATTTAAAAATCACAGCTTTTTAGTTCCTCTTATTAGTACGCAGGGAACAAGATGGAAATTCCTCCTCTAGGCTCAGTCTGTACCATTAATAATGCCATGCAGCCTATGGCACAGCTTACAAGGAAGAAAAGAATTTAAAAATAATTCTCTCTATAAACAACATTTACAATCAGAAGATGCGTGCAATTCTATCCTTTCAGAAATCTGTCCACAAGATCTGGAAATGACGTTAGTGTACTACATATTTGGTAGGTTTAGCTTGTATAGAAAAAACTCTCTTAGAAAACATACCATAGAGAGGCTTTAGCACAACAATTTACACTTTTACATATAAAAAAATGAGAGAAGTTCTTCTATTTCACACAAAGTTGCGGATATAATTTGGGATGTAAATACAGGGCTTGCACTAATCCTAACTATTGTGTCCCTTTTTACCTATATTTATAAAAATTCAAGAGAATGCATGAAAGTGATAATACGCAGGGCTGGAAATTAAGGTCGCCTCCTTGCTTGAAGCAAGTAAGTTAGACAAAGGAGGAGTACAAAAAAGTTTTTCGCTGGCTAGTAAAAACATGGCCTGTCGGATATTTAACTGAAGTAGCCTAGTTGGTAAGTGCCAAAAATTCTTACTGTAAGTTCCACACCTGTTGAAATATTTAACAGATCCTCAGACTTCACAGTGAAGTTGAGCAGTCCACCTCTTCTGTATTTCTCTCTTTTTCCTCTAACGCAGGTTCCTGAATTACAGCCTTCAGCTTGTCCTGTAGCTCGACGAATCCTGGCCGCTCCGCACTGTTCAACCTCCAGCAAAGAAGCATTACATCATATAGGAACTGGGAGCAGTTGGGTGCTTTCGGCATTCGGTATCCTTTCAGTACTCTCTTCACACATGATGCCTTATTTTGATCTGCTTGACAAAAATGGGAAAAAAGGTGACTGGTGAAGCTTAACTGATTAACACGTAACCTTCGTCATGAATGTAATAATATACAAACATCCATAGGTATATTTTGTAAAACAGTCTTTAAAATACCTAAGTATGGCTCCTCTCCAAAGGTGACAATTTCATGTAAGAGGATCCCAAATGACCACACGTCGCACTTTACTGTGTATTTGCTTCCTCTAAAAATTTCTGGGGCCATCCATTTCACAGGAAGCTTTGTACCTGAAGTACAGATTCAACGAAAATGTCTGTTCTTTTCATGTTATTTTTTACATTCTAAAAATAGAGCAAGCTAAAATCATTTGCTGATACACATTAAGTAAAAATAATTTCAAAGAGCATTTTGGTATTTTAGCAAAATAAACACTTACCCATTAAAACTTCCTGTTCTCCTGAACTTGTGCTCTGTGCCAAGCCAAAATCTCCAATCTTACAGCACCCAGAATCATCCAGCAGCACGTTTTCTGCCCGTAAGTCTCGATGCACAATTGTCTTAGCCTCTAGAAAAGCCATTCCTTCTGCAATCTGTCACCACCCCGAATACAAACAGTAAGTACGAATGTTCCTGAAATATTAAAGATCATTACTCCTTATTCTGCTTGCTTCTAAACTTGTTTAAGCAGCATGTTCCTTGAAGACTAGCAAAGTAATCTACATACATACAGAGCTTTCTGCATAAGCTTTCACACCTATTTTTTGTGGAATTACAAGTTATTGTATATGATCAATAAATGTAAATAATAAGGCTCAATTGTATAGTATTATGAGGAAGGTATTCCATACCTGAATGGCAAAGTTCACCATTCTGGGGAATTCTATGTCTTTCATTTCGTTATGCTCTGAAAGTAACAAAGAAATATAATATAATATATAGTACTAAGCATGTTTGAACAAGGTAACTCAGGTAATAGGTTTAAAATGTTTAAGGTGTTAACATTGTGACTCATATTTGGAGAACCAGCTATAAAATGTTTGTAAATACCTCTGAGGTATCGGTGCAGGGTGCCGTTCTTCATGAACTCGGTGATTAACCATACTGGTTCGTCCTTGGTGCACACGGCATAGAGCTTGAGGAGCCGTTCATGGTGCAACTGCTTCATGATTTCAATCTCGTTCAGGATATCTGGGTTCTTCGCTAGGAAACGACACAAGTGAATCACAAAGAAAGCCTTTAGGACGTACCTCCGGCATATGAAACGGAACCGAACACAAAGTCACTTTCAACAATTAAATGGTCGCCATTGCAAGCGAAGGTTGGAGATGTTGTTTATCCTACCTTTAAACTCCTTTATAGCCACCTCCACTGTGTCGTCCCAGACACCTTGCCACACTTCTCCAAACTCCCCACTGCCCAGTATTTCCACTTTCACAAAAGATCCTCTGTCCACCTCCCAGTCCTTATCTTTACGCCCCACAGAAGATGGCTGCTTCTTTACCTAATGGGTAACAGCACCTTAGCATTAGCCATAAACGCATCTAATTTATACTGCAAATTACAAATGATAATAGATGCAATTACGGCATATAGCATATTGAGTGGACGAGCTGCAGCATTTATATATATATATATACAAATCGGTCTTAGGATGCGATGGTCGGCAGATCAATTTCAGGAGATATCGCACTTACTTTCAGGCAAGGCTTGTTAAGCTTTCGACAAAGTACGCCTGCGTTTCTAGAGTATGATTCAACCAACGCACAGATGGTCGGAAATGTCCTGCTTGACACGAGGAAGAATGATCCATTGACCTCTTTAATTTTGAAGTGCTTCACATTTTCGGCACATCTTACTGCAAAGAGAAGTCAAAGTGTTATCATTTCAGTAGCACACTGTTAATGAACCTTCAAGCATACTGTAAAATCACAACTGTAATTATTTCTAAGCAAAGTAAACAGCTCCCCCCACTTCAGAGGCAGAGGTGCAGGGGCAGGACAGGCAAGGCAGGCAATTGCCAGGCCCCCCCGAGCTGGGCCGATTATGCACAATGCAACGACAAATCTGCTTTATTTGCGTATCCTGTGTCTCACAGTAAAGTGAAAATAAAGGAATTGTGTCTATTAAATTTTCTTTGTTGATATCATTAATTTAGTCTTCATGCTAAAATAATGGTCATAAATTTCACCATGCTGGGTAAATCGCGGAGTGTGTGTCGACAACATTTACTGTGACCGAGAAATGTGGATCCTAAGCCAGCTGAGAAGCTCTGCTATAAAGGACTTAATTCTACTAAGTATTTAAAACTGCTTTGTGTAATCCTAATGTATAAATTCAAATTTACTCCATTTAAATTAAAATTACTCAGGTCCAGTGCTTTAGGTACCAGTCTTTTACTCTCTTTATAGAAAGAGTGTGTTGCGTACAGGCACCCCTCATAATCTGCCAGTAGTGAATAACAAGGGTGAACTGGCGGTTGTTATCACGTACAGCTCTGTTGTAAGCATCCAACAAATGTCTGCATTGAGCATCACAGTGATACATCATATCCAATTTACCACAGACACCAAAATCAAAGCAGAAACAATTTTTTTTTCAGATGTAATTGAAGCAAAGGACTCTAAAAATAATTTCATACATGATAAATAATACTGATTTTCCTTGGCGCACTTCCACACAAGAAAGGCTCCATCACTATTCCCCTTTTTTAGCAGATGTCGTTTGGCTCGCAGGCGCTTGGTAACATCTCCAAAGTACCATCTGTAAGAGTGAATGTCAAAAGAGTATCATGGTTAGGGGTGCCCTGGACCAGAAAACTGAGCAAATGACTTTATGGGAGAGTTACTTCATTTATGCTTCCAGTTCATGGCTGCGGTACGCAGACAGGTCCTACAACAGGACACACTCGATGAAGAGGATGCCAGTATAATAATTTATAAATTTCAGAAAAATATATATATATATTTAATAATTTTTAATTTCATTTTAAACCTAATTTAAAAATAAGTTAAATTTCTTATTTCGAATGACCATTGCTTTTTATTGTCGTAAATTGTGATCACTTCAGATTCAATAGTAGCCTTCTTTAGTAATTGGCTATTAAATTCGCCCCGTTTTTTAAACATAGGCTTATACCTTCAAGTTTTTGTCTAATAGGACTAAAACATACATCTATGCACACCATAAAACTTCTTGGATAGTACTAAAGACTTAGCTGAATGGCAAATAAAGACTTGAACAGGGTCGCCAACTCTCACGCATCTGTCATGACACGCTTTCAGACTCTCACGCTCATGCAAGAAATCTTATGGCAAATCTTGAAGGCATGAACCTTGTTTTTCTTTTATGTTAAAACACTCTTCATGTTCCAATGGGCAAGATTCAAACACTTACGGCTGAGCCTCCAAATTGGTCACCCGCTTCATGAACTCCACAGGAATATAGCCTCTTTTCTCTCTATAACGCCTGCTCTTGCTGCTCCTCAGAGACAGCTTCCTGACATAGAACCACTGCTCGGTCTCTCCGATCACTTCCAGCAGATCACCTTTCTGGAGCCTCCAGTCTTCCATTGTAGGTGGGACGTAGCGGTATGAAGACACGAGGGTCCCATTTTTCTTACGAGAAGTCCAAAGTTTACTCAGCGATTTTGTCCCTGCGTTCCCCATGGCTGCTGATACGAACTGCGATCACCTCAGGTGAGAAATGAGGTTAAGATAGACTGCTCAGCCGGTGTTTGTCGGAGGAGATGAACAGGTTATTCCAGTATTTCCCAGTAGAGAAATAGTCCATGACATAGGAAAACACCTTCTGTCATTTTCCAGCAATGACAGGATATGCACTGATTGTGCTTTGCTGCATCATGCCCACATTGATGAAGGACTAGATGTTTGTTACAAATTCCAGTGAGATCAGACTGTGAGAAATAATAGAGTCTGGCCTTGGCATGTCTACGGGTCTTTGAGCAAGACCCTCAACTCCCACCTCCCTGGGTGCCACAACAGGCGCCTGCCCTTTGCACGCAGCTTGCTCTCATCTACAGAGAGCAAGTTGGGGAAGGCAAAAAGAACATTTTCCCATGAATACCAATAAAAATATCTATTGTAAAATATATTTAAGATTACAGTAACCTTATACCTGCCAATTCATTTCCCATAACTGCATATGCATCTCTCTGAATTACAACCAAACAGAGAAACATGACAATGCTCATGACTTTCTTCACTGTGGTAACTGGTGGTATTTTAATCAATCAATCAATCAATCAATCAATTAAAATGCTTTATTACTCCCTGAGGAAATTGTGTGGTTACAGTTGCTCCAGGACAATAAGAAAAAACTTCTTACCAATGTAAACTTAAAAGTGCTATTAAACAACCATTTTTTAATTTTAAGAACCCAACAGCTTATTTTTTCATATTGAGAATCTCAGCTGAGTATAACACCCATTCAGAATAAGAATTAATTTCCTGAAGTCTCTGTCCAGGTTTGTGGAGTAAACTAAACTCCATTACAGGAATACTTGCAACCATGGGGTTCACAGCAAACAAAATATTACAGCCAATATGTTAAGAACCACATCTGATGATATTTAAGAAACAATGACTTTTATTTAGTGACAAAAGTAGGGGGGGGTGCATGGTCACAAACATAATGGCAGTTAGTTGCCGTGACACAAGGAGAATTCCAGAAAACACACATTCTGGGTGGTACACGAGCTAATTGCATTCATTCATGTACACTCTTACAAACATCCTTAGGGGAAAACAATAGATTTTAAGGAAAGTACCTGTAGTATGTGCAACAAAACTGCATCACAGCAGAATAACACAGACGGGGATATTCCAAGACCCATCAGGCAATGCTGTGATATGTACTGTATGTGTATGAGGAAATGTGTTTTGTCACCAGGTAAAAATGCCTAAAGTAGGAACTGAGTAAGAGTTGAAGTACTGGACAGAATGTCAGTGAAGTACTGCATAATGATAATCCAACTATATAAAAACAAGGAAGTGTTACTATTTACAAAAAGAGAAAAAAAACAACGTACTTACTGTTATTAGTTCCTCATTCCAGAGCAAGCAGACCTTGCTTATTGTATTACTAAAGGGGGGTGAGTATTACTCCTGTTGTTTCTTATATGAATGATTTAGTGTCGCTATGATAAGACACATTTATGATGAATGTAGGTGCAGCTGCAACTTGACACGAGTGTCAGAAAAAAAAAATCGACTGGCTTTCACAAGTAAAAACAGTATTAAAATTAAATGACTGTTAGAAAAGTCTTTTTTAATCGTTAGGAAATCTGCAGTAATCTTTAAAACCATCAAGTGGTGGCAACATGATACATGGAAATCAATCTCAAGTCATTTTGCAGCATTTGCAGCATTTCAGTAAAAATTCACTCTTGATCAGTTGGGGAACAGAACAATTCTAGCATGAATTTAGCTGCTACTGGAGTATTAAAGAAATATGTAACAACTCATAAAACCACACAGCTAGATGCAGATTTGGTGGGAACTGATAAAATAATACAAATACGTCCCAGTTTGCCCATTTGGGATCTCCATCCAACCATTTTTTATAACCACTCTTGCAGAACATGGCCAAGGCACTTAACATTTTTAGGATTAGCTTTTTACGAAAATTAACATACATACAACCCCATACATGCAATTGTACTGCCTACTGTTTTACTCAAGCAAATCAGGTTAAACACCATGCTGAAGCAGACAAGTGCTCCCCTTGTGGGATTTGAATTAGCTAGCTTTTGGTCACCGGTGCAGTTCTTTTTAACCTCTATGCTACTGTACCTATTAACCATTACGTATCTCCACAGAAGTCTGTATATTTCAGCTTATTGCTGGATCTCATGTTTTATTTGGCATCCGGCTTGGTTCAGAAGAATATAGCCATGTTATTTTGGCTGCACAATCAAAGTTTACCATCGTTATTTTTTTTCTTGGCAGGAATCTCGCCCTACGAGGCGACCAGACAGACCTCCACGGCCTCCCTGATCACAGGATGAGCATCTAGCCTGGATTTGGCTTCAGAGAGGGAGCAGCGCCGGATCAGTATCACCAGTGCTGTCGGGAGAACCTACAAAGCGGTTACTGAGGTCAGCTATCCAACATTCACAATCCTGCAGGATCAGGTGAACTTTGTTTAACCTTTCAGTGTTTATAATCTTTTTTTAATACAGAAAAATAGATTTCTGGAAACTTACTTAGTTGGTTTTTATATAAATATCACAAACATCACACAGCAGTTGAATTTTAACTTTGACCTGCACCTGTCACACTAGGTATAAAGAAACATAAATCACAATACACTTAAGGCTGGTTTAATCGCATGTTCTTCTGCTGAAATGCAAATTAGCAGTAATATTTACGGTATTGCATACAATAAGAGCTTTTTCTTTACCCTTGTCCGTGTGCTGGCTGCTATGGTGTGCTCTATGACGTCTGCATCAGTCATTGTGTCTGTTAGCTCCTCCACATCATAGATGGCTTGGAGAAGAGCTTTGAGGCTCTCCGAGTATGAGCACTGAGTAAACTTCTGCCGATGAAACAAAGTAAGCATATCAGAGAAGGGGCTGCCACAAAGAAGGTAACAGAAGACTGAAGTGAATAAGACGTACACAAATAAGACCTTCCATTCAAGTGCAACAGAAGACCTGAGCATTGTGATAAGAATCAGCTTACTTGTGCAAAAAATACTGTTTTAATTCACATACAGCACCAGTCAAAAGTTTGGACATGCCAATCTGCCTACAAAGGAGAGTGTCACATCACATGACCTGGCCACCTGACCTAAACACAGTAGAGAAGGTTTTTGAGGAGTTTGACCAGAGAGTGAAGGAAAAGCGACCAATGAGAGCTCAGCATATATGTGGGACCTCCTTCAGGACAGCTGGGAGAGCATCACAGGAGGCCACCTCATGGAACTGGGGTAGAGGAGACAGTAGGGTCAGCCAGTCTCTGGGGCAGTTGGGGTTAAGTTCCTTGTTCAAGGGCCCAATGGTGGGATCACTCTACTGACCCAGGGATTTGAACTGGCAACCTTCCGAGTCCCAACCCACAGGGCTGCCCCCCCTCCCCAAATAAATTATTTTTTTTTTGTTTAATGTTTTTTTGGTCAGTGCAGAATTCCATACATTTTATTTTACCATTTGATGATATATTTATAATTATTCTAAAATGTAGAGAAGGGTACAGATAAACCCTTCTATGGGTAGGTGTGTCCAAACTTTTGACTGGCACCGTATGTGTCAAGGAATGATGTTTTTGGTAGTTAATTTTTATACGCATTACCTGCAATATATTCACAGCTCTTTTAAAAAGCTTTGTATTAGTGACTTTTAAATCCAACATGTAGTTGCAGTAAATCTTTCCCTTTAGGATGTGACCGCCTGTACTGATGGCATTCAGAATCCATTTGGTAGACAGTTCCTGCTGCAGAAGAGGAATGTGTTACATGGTTTTTATTTTATTTTTACAAGCGGTTATTTTACATTACTAAGAAGAATGCACTAAGTCCATCCATGTTTAACTTGTGATTGGTGGAATGAGGGAAAAAAAAAATCTTAAATCAGGAATCTGAGGATTACCTAGTCAGGAAAAATTGGACATGCATTACATTATAATATGGGGAGTGTGACATACAATCATGCAGCCATAATTTTATTTTTATGTTTGTCTTTGCCTCTATGATCTTATTAATAGTCCGGCTGAGCTATTTTTTAATGAAAATTAATGAAGTCATACTGTTGTGACTTCACCATTCTTTTCTTGCATGCAATTTACAGAAGAAAAGGCGTGTCAGCCTGTATAGGATCTGTGACGAAGGGGACGTACATATACATTTATCTACTTGACAGGTGCTTTTGTCCACAGTGACGTACACACACGATCATACACTGTGAGCAATTTAGTCATAAAAAAAATCAGCTAACAGCTGGAAACCAGATCAGCTTTCAGACTAGCCATCAACATTGTTTTGGCAAACCTTGAGACAATGAAGGGGTGCAGTCTTTTTTTATTTTTTTGTTTTTTCTTGATGGTATTTCTAAGTGTTATAGTGTGGTGCAGTCCTTTGTGACCTCTTGCCTGTGAAAGGTGGTTTATAAATAAATTTTACTTCCTTCCTTACAGTCTGCTTCTTTGGTGAGCACACATTACAACAGACTAGGGTAGCAGAATACTAGAAAATGAACCACACTGTACTTCTTGTTTTTATGAATGTCAACTTAATTCAAAAGAGATGGCAAAATCAACACTGAAGCTTATTTTTCTATACGGTTCCATAATTCTGACACAGAACTTTCTTGTCTCCTCAGTCAAATGCTAGAAAATTCATAAAATAGATCAAGTTAGATCAATAGCTTAGTGGCCCAGTGTAAACAAACAATCACTTCCTTACGCTCAATAACTGGTTAGCTGCTATTAGCAACAGTGACATCAGCCAATCACAGTACCATGAAGTTATGGACTGGCTCAATGCATAATAAATTGGTTTGATGCATTTAAACACTTTGTTTTTGGCAGAATGATCACTAATGGAAAGGTTCACTACTTGTCCCATTCTGCATTTGGACAACATGATACTTTGTAGCCCTTCCCAGATGTTTGATTGAAGTCTTCTGGATATTCTTTTGATACAAGTGATCATGCATGGAAAGCATGACGAAACCATGTAGTCCAATCTAGCATCTGTAACTTGGAAGACATTAAAATGGGGCAGAATTAGCCCTTAAAAGGTAATGAATCAAATGAATGCTGGAAAAATATGTGAAATCCCTGCAATCTTCGTAGAGAAGGCCTAGATCCCTGTAATTTTCATGTACATAGTGCCGAAACAAAAATATAAGAATTTATCTCCGACCGAAATATAATTAAGCTACTGAAGAAGTACTACCTTGATACGGTAACCTTCACTCGCGTGAGGCACAGCAGGCCAGGCAACACTCAGTACTGATGAAAACACCTTTTTGAGGCCAATCTAAAATAAAAAAGATGTTGCATTTTTCCACCAGCATTTTCAGGCAGCATCTTTCTCTTACGTATAATTCACATATTATTTACAAAAGTGAAAAAGGAAACACGAGTGATGCAACCAACCGGAACACTGAATTCTGGGTAAGTATGGTAAACAGCATGCAGGCTTGAGGTTTTCAGTTTTGTATGATTAGCCAGTGTTTCAATGTCTCGAAGGTCATCTGAAGAAATGAAACTACAATTTCAATAATACATACATATTAACATAAAATAAACCTAAAATATTAATAAAGTCCTTTTCAAACATAGTTGTTAAATGATTTAACACAAAAGCTGACTTACCGTCGAGTGCAAACAAAAAGATTATGATGTCCGATTTGCTCACATGTGGTAAAATGTCGTTTACAAAATCCACGTGGCCAATGCAGAACGCTGGGCCCTAATGATTATGAACAAAACCATCACAAGGCAGAAATGCATACATCAGCTTACTGGAAAAGTATGAGTAGAACTTTTTACCACTGAGGATAAGTCCCCTTCATTGTTTTTCAGTTCATCATAACCCTTCCAGATGAATCCACGAACATCTTCAATGTCTGAGAATATTATAGAAAATAAAAATGAAATGAATAATACTTGTACTACTACTACTAATTATTATTTTTACGACTACTATTATTATTATCATTATTATAACATCAGCAAATTAAATCATCAGTGTTATTGATAGTAAAAAAATGTCATAAATAGTAATGGGAAACAATAAAGCTATTGTCATTTTAGTAATTTAATTAATTTAGCAATTTGCTAAATGCAATTTAGCATAAATCTTCATTAATGTTACGTAACATTTTACAGAATGGTTAAAACCATGAGACAGTACCTGCACCGAACGTTGGAATACATTCACTTGCGTCAATAATACCCATTACACCAAAAGAACTCCATCCTACATAATAGACGTGTCCACTTTGCTGCAAGCTATCGAAAAATAACGCTGTAAATAATGCAGTATGTATTACAATGCACTGAGAGAACAAACGCTCAATATTTACACTTAATATTTTTTACTAATTTCAGTGTTACTGTTATAGCCTTAGAAAAACAGGGAACAGCTCCGTAACCTTAAAGAACAATAGGAGAGCACAACACCATACCTTTTACCGACTTGTTGAACCAGGAGTGCAATCTTGTCACTCTGAGAGTACGTCACTGTATGTACTTCTTTATAAATTTCCATCCAGTTCAGGATATGTCTGTTAAGTAGTGAAGTTATAGACATATAAGACTGTTCTTAATAACTGAAAGCAGAGTTTCAGAAAAATATGACCCATTTATTATATATTAAACCAAAAGATATTTAGTATTTTTAAGGATAGGGCACCTTGTTGCAGTTATCTGCACAATAGAAACTTATATTTCTGTATCATGTATCATGAAGAGCAGAAAAAGACCCCAGCTGCTTCTTAATGTGGTCCACTGAAACATCTCGGCACAAGGAAGGCCAACCAGTGAACCGGCGATGGGGTCATGGGCGCCAAGGCTCGCTGATGCACGTGGGGAGGGAATGCTAGCCAGTCTGCCAGACCCACACAATAATGGGCAGGTGGTTTTAATGTTAAGGCTGATCAAGGTAGTGTCCTAGGAACGTTTCTCAGAATTCAACAAAAACTTACTGAACTGTAATATTCTTGCTGCTGAAAAAAGCTTCACGTCCAGCCAAGAAAATAGTCTCCAATATTATTTTTGTTGCACTTCCACCTTTTAACCTTGAAGATCCACTAATGGCTTCAGGCTGCAGGGAAACCAGATTTGTGAATATTTATGGAAATAAAGAATAATTTACACACACTTGGTGCTCACAATTTCAAAATGCAATGTAACATCCCTAACTATACATTTCAAAGCCTCTCTTTCACATATTCAGATTACTCTATACACACACTGCACCACAGGTAACATTGGCATCATCCTAGAAAACTATAACTAGATGAAACTGGCTGTTTTTAATGAGATTTTAATGTGAATTATAAGCCAATGTCAATAGCAAACACACAGACATACCCCAAGGATAGGGTTAATGATGAAGGCCTCATCGGATTTCTGCAGCTCCTCAATCCTTTCCAAGACTCGCCTGAAAGTCAAAGGCCAACCACAAATTGGCTCATCCCTGTAAGAAAATGAACTCGGGGTAATCATGGAGCTCCTTTGGTAATTTGGTATCTTTTCAAACGACTACTTTTGGGGGAAAAAAAAAACACGGCACAAATACTAAAGCTATACACATAAGGTATACACATAATGGCAATGTAGTGCCTTACTAATCGAGTAGTATACTGCTGGTGTTGAATTTTGCATTAATTCATAATACATCTCTGTCCTTCTCATACACACAACAAAACAGATACTTACATTGACTGGGTTTCGTCATACAGACACTAGTTTTAAGCAAACAATAATTATACGAAGACTTATCAGAATATTCTGAACCTGATTGTTTTTTCCCTTACAAAAATAATGTGGATGCCTCACCTGGCCATTTTCACAGGATTAAATCCTATCACCACAGGGGTGAAGACATTCAGGTTCTGCATACAGAAATCTATCTGTCCTGCAACAAAAGGAGCCTTCACAGTGTGAGAGAAAAAGACACGTCATAGTATTACAATGATGTACAACTGCTTTGATCATGTATAACAGGATGTGGAAAACAATTGCTACTGACAATGCTTTCTTTAAAGCTTA
>JAODLD010000264.1:0-12302 GCA_026781065.1 Mormyrops boulengeri | reverse complement strand
TGATGTACAACTGCTTTGATCATGTATAACAGGATGTGGAAAACAATTGCTACTGACAATGCTTTCTTTAAAGCTTATTAAAGCTTAACTATATAAAATCAGTACAAGGTAATATTTTAGACCTACAAGTAAATATTCATTACAGCAACGTACAAGAAAATGACAACAGCGGCTAGCAAGACATTTCAGTGTAGCCCGAGCACCAAAACATATAAAAACAGATTCTTTGTACATGTTGAGAACTTAAAACAATAAAAGGGGACTCACAATATAATATTATTTAACAGTTATGGTGATTGGGAAATTGTGTAATAGGTGATAAATTGACAATGAGCTAACTCACACTGAGGATGCGTATGGAAGAATTAATAAAGTTTACATGTAAGAGTTTAGTGTGATTACTATTTGTTATGTTGTAATAAAATAAATTAATTTGATTCCTACCGAGAGACCACAGGATATTCCAATAAAAAGCACACGTTTCTTTCCCTCACATGCCTAGAACAGAAGGGAAAAAATAAACTTGATCACAATACAATAATACGAATTACACAAAACAATTTCACAAAACCTTCCGTCCTTATTCATGATTGATGTGCGTACCGTCTTCAGCATTTCCGCCCCTATCTGGGGACTGTCCTCGGTGGATTCCTGGGATGTCAGAAGGGCCCTTAGAGGATAATTCATCTCATTTATAAAATCCAGAAATTACTAAAGCTTATCAAAGTCTTTTGATAGCAACTTTAGTGGACAATACAATACTCACTTGTCTCCACCAGCTATGATGTAAGAACAAATCTGATCATGCTGCAATTCCTTTAGTAAACCATTGAAGGATGTCTGAATGTGGGAATCAAATAGGCTAATATAAAAATGTAAACACCAATGTGTTTGTGCAGAGATTTCATTTTTTAACGCAAATACTGATGATTTTGATTTTCTTAAGCTTATTTCAAAATTCCAGCTTTGCGTTAAGACATCGTCAGTAATTTCCCAGTTTAATACATTCAGCTAAAATGAACAAATAATGGTTACCGCCAGCAGAAAGGCAAGGCGACCAGAAGTCCCACAACCACTCATAATGATGAGGCTTTCTTCTGGGTCCTGGTAAAATGGAGTCTTCATTAAGTTAAAGTACAACAATCAATGAATATCTGGCTGTTCTAAAACCTATATAAAATGATTTTCTCTCCTGACCTGGAACCATTTTATTGGAATTATCTGTTGAATAAACTATATGTTAGGACACATGAACGTGTCTCTTGAACAAGATCTAAATAATTAATGAGCTAAATTAGTTTGTCCCAAATTGACCTACAACGTCGATAAAATTAATGGCATGTGACGCCAAGTGGCGCGTAATAACTATATTACCTTCAAAATTTCTTCAACCTTCTTAGCCAGATGAATCATTTTCTGAATGACTGATGCACTGGATAAGGTCTGTTTGCAAAAACAAACAAACAAAAATATTGACAGCAGAACCTGGCCAATGGGCACAAGGCAAACAAACAGGCCAAACAAGATGCTCATTCCTCACAGCCACACTAAGGGCAATTCAATGTGGCCACTTCAGACAGACTACACTAAGTTTTTCATTGTGGAATAGGCAGCAATGCGGTCCAATTAGCCACTTCTGATTCATTTAAGGTGGACGGCGCGGTGGTTTGGGGCTCCAGTTTCCTCCCACGGTCCAAAAGCGTGCAGGATAGGTTGACTGGTGCAGCTAAATTGGCCCTGTAGTTGTATGCGCCCTGCAATGTGTTGGCGACTGCCCAGGGTTGGTTCCCGCCTCCGCCCATTGTTCCCGGGATAGGCTCCAGTCCCCCCTGCGACCCCAGTTGGGATTAAGCAGTTTCAGAATATGGCTGGATGGATGGATTCATTTAAAGAGTACCTTGCTGTTAAATGAAATAAAGATGAATAAAACCTCACCTGGTAGCTTCCATGCGCATGCCATTCTTTTTTAAATATGTCTGCATCGCAATTTTTTAACAAGTGTACAATGTGCTTCGCATCTGCTTTATCAATATCTCTGGTTAGAGGGTTTGATTTTTCTGTGACGGGCAGGGAAGCTTCATACCCAGCGGTCTGAAATGGCATTCATAGGAAATATATCATTGTCGCAATGGATGACTCTGTGTAACTAACTCAACGTATTTCATTTGCGAGGAAAAAACCCTGCGCTAGTTAATGAAACAGCAGGATGCAATGGATTAAGATGAGTTAAAAACTACACAGAAAACAACTTAAACATCAATATGTGAAACACTTCAGAAAATCGTAAATTGTTTTACTTACAATCCACGTTTCCATCTGGTCAGATTGTACCTTCTGCTGTCCCTGAGTGACAATCACTTATTTATGAAATCACTGTAATACATAAGCCTGTGTTTACAAATTACACAAACCGTAACTTACACTGAACAATTTCTCAGGCCAGTTAACGTGCGCTCCAGTAATCAAAGAATGCTGGAATACTCAGCAAAAAAGCCAAAGTCCACAGAGTGTACTTTGACTTAATTTAACCGTCGTTAACGTAATTGCCTCCACAAACTCACTCTTCTGATGCCGCAGGACATATAGGCAAGCCTGAAGCACAATTATCGCCCATACAGCTTGTCTTTAAACTGCAGCAGAAAAACTACATCGCCGAAGGAGCTTAATATTTTGTTAATGTCCTTCTGGGCTCTGCAAAGTTCAAATGCTGATCAGCTAGTTAGTGTATCATAACAACAACAGTGGCATATATAAAGTGTATGCCGTTTTCCTTTATTAGATATAATTAAGCCATCCTGAGCATATGATCAGTGCCTTCACAACCCTGCCCTGCAATCAGGTTTGTAAAGAAGCCAATAATTATTTGAAAAGCGACATTAGCTACATGGACTCGCACTATAAAAGTGATACAAAATTACATTCAATTATTAAATAACGGCTCAATGATGAGCTAAAAGACTACAAATACCAAGAGGTATTTAAACGCATTTAAAAACGTCACGACAAGGGACCGGAAGTCGATCGCAAAGTGCGGAAGTTCCTAAATAACGGAAGATACTTGATAAAAAATAAGGAACGTATACAATGGAAGTTAATTTAGTCAGTTGCATCATTCAGACATAAGAAAAACAATTTTTCAGCCTCCTACTAAAACAAGAATAAAGTGGTCAGGAAGCATGCCGTTTGCCTAAAATAAAGACATGTTCGCCAAAAGGCCAAGTGTAAAGACAGCGGCTAGCTAGCTATCCGGCTAGCTAGTCAGCTAGGAAGCAAACGGAAAACCGGCTTTGCCCATGGCATAACTGGTTTGCTAGTTCTTTAAAAAAAATATATGTATATATGGCTTGCTAAGTAGGTAGGTACATGCCGATAGCTATTTTTGTCTGTCAGCTAATGATCGATGTCACGGCTGCCAAAATAGATGCTATGATTTTTTTTTTTCCATGGACTCTTTGCTAGTCAAGTCAGTCAGAGGTTACTCAGCTAGCTAACGTTACATGGTTGGCAAGCTAGCAAAACAAGAACGACTCTTAAGCGTAAAAAGCTGCTGCTTTGTAGCTGTATTTGCCTCGCAGGTTACCTGAAATGCTTTGTGTCGTTTTATGTAACTGTTTTCTTAAGTTGTTAGAGCTTGGTAGATGAACGAGCGCCTTAGACCGATTGCCAGTGTGGAACTGGCCTGAAGACTAGGTTAGATGTTTCTGATTGTGTTATCTTGTGTCCGCCGAAGGAAAAAGGAAGATACGGTGGCCATTTAAAAGAATGAGGCGATAGTTTTCTAAAGTCTTTCAAAGGAGACTGCGAGAGAAAAGCCCACAGGAGAAGGGGAAAATGCCCAGAAGAAAACAATCGAATCCACAGCCTGTAAAATGTAAGTCCGGTACTTTCAGCTTCGTCCGCCTGTGTAAACCGAAAGCGGGTCTATCAGTGTTATTCGCAGCCTTGTCACAGCTATGAAGCGTTTGCTTATGTTTTCCATAACATCGGAAACGCATTTCAGTGTGGAGGTCGTGGTGATTCTGTTTAACTAATGTCTTTCTCTCTAGATGGTAGGACTTTGTAAGTAATCTGGTGAATTTGTTTTAAAATGATTTTGAGTTTTAGAAAGTGGGAGATCCAAAGGGTTATGTGAGAATGTAACCAAAATCTTAAGTAATTTGAGACTGTAATATTTTTAATATTTCTGATTTTTGAATGGTTCCATTTACATTCACCAAGTGAGCCACTTCTCTGCCATATTCTGTTATATTATGTAAACCTATATTATCTCATGAGTTTTCAGTCTAAATGCAATCGTAGGCTGAAGAGAAATCCTGTGAATGTCCCCCCTTCCTTCCTTTTCCTCTTTGCCCCATCCTTCCTCCCTGTCTTTCGATTAAACTCCTCCCTGCCCCCCTAGCAACAGCTGCCAGGGACCTTGACGTTACCCATGACCCCCCACCCCCCCATCTTGCTTATGTCCCTTGGCCAGCCCCTTCTTTCTCCTTTGTCCATGTGCTCAGAATCCATCCTCTTTAATCATTTACCAAACTGGTTCTGGATAGTTTGTGTGGTTCATGCAACTTGTAGAGTGGATTTTACCAGTTCTAATTAAAATGAATTAGCAGCAGAACTAATTTACTAATTTGTCTCATGCTTTTTCTAAGGGTACAACAGCTGTGCCCCTCTTGGAACTTAAGCCAATCAACCTTTAGGTTACATGGCGCTCCCTATAGTGAATTATTGAATGCCACGACAGTCACTGAATGCTATGAGATATGAGTCACTCAGACTCACAAATTATTGGATGAAGGGACTGCTAGTTAAATTATCTGGGAGTGGCTGTCTTTATGAACGCACTAGTTCCTGGAGTATCAATTTTGCCTTTTTTTCATTATGGTCTAAATTATAAAAATTGCACGGTGCTTATAGTTAGCAATTAGTCCTGTTTTGTTTATATATATATATTTTTTTTCTTATTTGCTTATCCAGTGCACCATGCATGGTGGTGGTGTCTGAAATATCTTGAGTATGCTTCTCGTGCCAGGCGTGCAACAAAAGCCATTTGCTTGAACGTTACATAATCCGGGGGCAGAATGAAAGAGCTACCGTGTACTGAATTTTCTCCAGGGCTTGAGGTTTCCTGATGTTACCACAATTGCCGCAACTGACTACATCCGTTCACATGACCTGGGCTGAGATCTTCTGTCAGGCAGATTATAAATATCCAGAATAAATAGACCTGCTTCGAAACAGAAATGTACAGCGTGTGTTGATGTAAATGTAGTAATTGCTTCCAATTCTGTTAGGGCCCACAATTTGATTTGCGTTGAATATAAATTATTTTGGAACTAAGAAAAGGGAGAAGGGTAACTGTGTGTTAGTCCCACAGCTGTGTGCCCATCAGTTTTTCTAAAGCTTGCCTCATATGTTTGGACCAATTTCTTTAGTATTTGTCTAGTCTTTAGATTTAGTCTTAAACTGATCTAGTGCTATTTGAGCGATTTGCTTTAAACTTATTAGATAGTAATTATCAAACAGCACATGTGGCAAAAATGTACTGAAAAAAATGATACCGCAGCACTTTCAGTAAGTGCGAAAACACGTACGTGGGTTTGCACAAATGTCAACATGTGCATTATGGGTGATGTGAGGGAGGCGCACTTCTTAATATCAGCCCTGAAGCTTTGAATAGTAAAGCCCCCGCTCCCCCCTTGTGTTGCAGTGGATTCTGAAGATGGCGTCAATGTGGATAACCCCGGAAGCCTTGTTTTGGAGAGTGACTTCCTCCTTGGGCAAGGTCTAGAGTTTGGAGATAATGACTATAAGATTATAGGTTTTGAGAAAGGTGAGTATTTCTCATGCTGTAATGAACATGGGCCATGTGCCCTGTTGTGTGTCTTTGTACCCGGAACTTAAAAAATTTCTAAAGTATTAAATATCATCACATGGCAAGAAGTGTGAATTGTGCAAACCATATATCCATCATCCATTGTCTAACCGCTTTTCCAGTACCATAATGTTTCCCAATCTGGTCCTCGGGGACCTGCAGATAGTCGACATTTTTGCAAAAACATGGACTGTCTGGCTGTTGAGCTTGGAAGAAACAAAAATGTGGACTGTCTGGCAGGAGACTAGGAGGGAGCAACAGACTGTCCCACAGACGGTCCGTGTTTTCGCTCACTCCCAGCTCTCGACCAGACAATCCACATTTTTTGCAAAAACGTGGCCTGTCTGCGGCTCAGTGAGTAATGGACTGGGAAACACTGCCTTTTAAAAGTCAGGGTAAGAGAGAGTCGGATGCTTTGCCAGGTTAGACATTTCCCCCTTGTAGCAGCATTTGCTTACTGGGGCTCTTGGGTCGGGAAGTTCACCCGTCATGTTTGGTCTCAAACTAGAATAACACCATATCGTTACTACTGCCCTACTTATCAGCCAGTGGTGGTCATTGGGCAAATTACAGTTTCCATCTTTCATCTACGTAGCTTCTCCACACAAGAGACACATGAAATGAGCATGACTGTATCAAAGCTAGATTCTGCATGTCCACTGCGTGACTTAACTTCCTAGTGTTTTTCGATGTGTTTGAGGTGTTTCAAATATTGAAATTTGCATAAGTGATAGAATTGTAACTGTTTTTCAGCCTTGGTATCACAACATAATGCTAATACCAAACAACATTAAAGCTGTGTTCAGTAAAAAGGCAAATTTTGGTGTGTTGATTAACATGATACCAGTGGGATGTACTTAGCAAAACACATTTTGTTTCTTACATAGACTCTGTGGCTGGCGAGATCGGGATCCCGGTGTATTCCCTGAGTGATGAGGACTGTTCCAGCTACAACCGGCTCAGTATGGAGAGCGATGCGGAGGATCCTCGCGACACGGAGAGCGAGCGGGAGGAAGGAGGTGGGGACCCATCCTTTCCGTCATACCTCTCCTGCAGGCATTGCGGCGAGCTGCTAGCCGACCCCCTGGCCGCAGGGCTGGGTCTGTCAGGTCCCTGCTGCCTACGGTGTGGCGACAGGGGCAAGGTGGTAGACGGTAACAGTCCCAGGCAGGAGACATGCTCAGTGGGTGACATGCAGGACGGCGAGCAGGAGCGCAGGCTGAACGGCGGCGACGCAGGCGGTGGCCCCCCGAAGGTGCACTCCTGCGAGCTCTGCAGCTTCACCTCGCGCTACTCCAACCACCTGAAGAGGCACATGAAGACCCACAACGGCGATAAGCCGTACCAGTGTCCGCACTGCACCTACGCCTCTGCCCAGCTGGTCAACCTGCAGCGGCACGTCCGCACGCACACCGGCGAGAAGCCCTACAAATGCGAGCACTGCGTCTTCGCCTGCAACTCCCTGGGCAACCTAAAGAGGCACCAGCGCATGCACATGCAGGACAAGTCCAACAAGTGCGGCCAGTGTGACTATAAAGCCAGCAACAGCCTCAGCCTCAAACGGCACATGATGGGTCATAAGGCGGAGGTTTCCAGTCACACAGCTGAAGGTAACCAGCCATTTTTAGGACATTTTACACATTGTATCTACAGTATGGTCTGCACAGGTTACACAGGTTATATTGGGGGCAGCATGTGTGTCTGTAATCAGAAGGTCGTCGGTTCAAACCCAGCCTCAGTACGTCTGCGGGTCCTTGAGCAAGACCCTTAACCCCCAGCTCCCTGGGCGCCCCCTATAGGTGGCTGCCCTTCACGGACTCTTACTCTGCAAAGAGCAGAAGTTGAGGGAGGCGTAAAGACAATTTCCCCACGGGTATCAATAAAAGTATCTTATTATTATTATATTTGGGTTATGTAATCTGAGGGTCTGCGTTGTCCAGGTTTCGTGATGAGCAGTATAATGTTCGCTAATATTGACAACGACTAACTCTTGCTAATGATAAAGTTCATTTTTAGCGGGGGGGGGCATCCCCTTCATTATCATAAGCAGTAGATCCTTTTGTTTTAAACTGGTAAGGACAGCTTCCCTTTTACAAACATGCTCGCTTAGTTTCACATCTGCATTTAACCTAAAATTCCTCCTGCAGCGGGGTGGAGTAGAGGCGACTCGTTACAGACCAATGAAAGCAAAGTGGTTGTTATCAGAAATCAATGTAAAAACTGCCTTTAAAAGCACATTGGGTGCAGCTACCAATTGCTGTCTGTCGCCTTGCGGTTTGCAACCAATAAGATATGATAAAATAACATCATGTATTACTGGAAACTTTGACTGGGGGATGATGGTAGTCCTGCCTGCAGCAGGTGTTGAAGTATCGTTTCTTCCACCGCTAGTTCAGTCGGAGTAAACGAAAATGTTTTTGCATGTGTGTGTGGCAGATGTGATTGAAACAACTTAAATGTCCTGAAATTGCTCAAACTTTCCTTACCCTATGAAGAATAATTTATCTGCAGCCACTTGAAGGAATCATAACTGGAGTTGGCGAGTCAACATTGGTTTCCATTTTCTTTTCCCGATTTTGGACAGACGTGGTGGTGTCGGACTTGACGCTGCACGGGAGCGGTGATGCAGATTTCTTCCAGGGCTACGGGAGCCTGAAAGCTGAGCGGCAGACGGGCAGCCCGCTGGACAGCGAGGGCGCCGGGGAGGAGTCAGACACCCTCCCTGAACTGCTGTTCCCATTTACCTGCCGCCTCTGCGGTCTGGTCCTGGACGACGAGGACGGGGCCTCGGGCCGGGTGTGCGGCAAGTGCGCCCTAGAGATGCTGTCCAAGGAGCCGCCCGACAGCCCCGGCGAGAAGGCCGACAAGGCATTCTCGTGCGCCTCCTGCCCCTTCATCACGCAGTACCCCAACCACCTGGCCCGGCACATGAAGACGCACAGCGGCGAAAAGCCCTACAAGTGCCCTGAGTGCGACTACGCCTCGGCACACTTCGACAACCTCAAACGGCACCACCGCGTGCACACGGGCGAGAAGCCCTACAAGTGCCACCTCTGCGACTACGCCTGCGGCAACCTGGCCAACCTCAAGCGTCACGAGCGCATCCACTCGGGCGCCAAGCCTTTCAAGTGCGCAGTGTGCAGCTACAGCTGCAACCAGAGCATGAACCTCAAGCGGCACATGCTGAGGCACACAGGCGAGAAGCCCTTCAAGTGCCAGCAGTGTGCCTACACCACCGGCCACTGGGACAACTATAAACGGCACCAGAAGAAGCATGGCCACTCTGCCGACGGCTGGATTAAGGTGCGGCTGCCAGGCAACGAGGAGGACGAAGAGGAGACGTAGGGTGGCCGTGGGGGAGCGAGAAGCGGACTCCTCCCTGCCGCGTCAGTGCTACCAGCATTTCGTTTTATCGTTTACTTTATTTGTCGTCGTTGCAGTATAGTTCGGATTTCCAGTGGCTGCTATGTGGAAATTATGCACACAGATTGGAGACAATGATCAGATCGTTCTGTTGCCTTTTGGGATGTGGGGAGGGGTCGGGGCTGTTATAAGTTTTTATTTTTTCCTGGTGCCACTACAAAATGCTGCACTGATTCAGGGGTTACTGAAGCCCCCTTATGCACCCATACAGACGGGTGTTGGAGGGGGGCTTGCGGAACTGGCTGTATGTGTGTGTGTGTGTGTGTGTGTGTGTGTGCGTGTGTGTGTGTGTGCGTGCACAGGAGCACGTGTGAATTAACGGTCATGCTTTTGATTGGTGTGCATTACTTACTGTGAAATGGTCCTTTTCTCCTTGAACAAAAAAAGGAAGTCAAAATAAATATGGGTGTGTCAAAATGATAGATCTTTTTGCCCTAAACTTGTTTTCCCCTCCTTCCTGAAGGGTGATTTTTGGCGATCTTGCGTCAGTTCTCTGAACACTTTATTTTGTCCAGTCTATAGACTGAAGCACAAAGACATGTTGATATACGAAGCACTGTGAACTGTATATTCAAGTGAGAAGTGCCCTTAATTTTGTGATTTTTTTTTTTTTTTTTTATATATATATATATTGCATCTATGAAGAGGTGTTACTGTGTGCTCTGAATGTATAATTTTTATGTTTAATTTATCTGGCAGGAAAATGGATACTGCACATCCTTAAATGCTTTGACTTTTTCGGGGGGTAGGCATTGGAGTGATTTAAGGTAATAACAAAGCTTGTGAACTTTGAGGTGTTTGTGTTATGACTGGACACCTTCAGTAATGCCTGGTTATCAGGTTCCTGCTAGTCATGCTGGCGTGCAAATTTTCAAAATGTTCAAAAAGCACCACCACAAAATGGGAGGGCGTTTCACGTCTCGGAACATGCACGAGAAGACATTCAAGGAATTGCAAGCTGCAGCTGTAGTCTGTTCGATAGCTTTGAGCTCACACGTTACATGGCGAAATTTGAGGACCGTGGAAAATAGTACCGTGATTAATTGCGTGCCATCCAGTAATTAATGTTGAAATGAGAGCAAAATAACCTGATCAGTTAACACTGAATATTACAAAGCCATAATTGCTTTTTCTTTTGTTTTGCACGACTTTCATAAGGGACCACATGCAACTGTTTGGTCAGTTAAAGCTCTTTCATTAGGCCTTGGTAATTAATTCTGAATTAATGTTCACACCAAGATAATAGAGCCATACTGTGATTTTAATTTAAGAAGTTTTGCTCTACTGATCTTAATTACAAGCCAACAATCATATCTGTGCAGCTTATTAGCCATCTGTTGTGTGCTGGCCAGTTTGGCAAATTCCTTTGGTGTGGCCTTTTGCATCGGCAGTATTCCTAAAATGAAGGGGATCTTCCGATGCTTAGTGATTATGAATATGGTTTTGAGTTTTAAAATTTACATTGTTGCACAGGTAAATAAAAGGGTGATTTCACTGAAGACTTCTCCATCCACGATCGAATGATTTGGGGCCCGTCTTGGGAGAGAACTGTGGGGAAAAGCAGTGAGTGGGGGGGGCTGCCTGTCACAGGCGTCGTATAGAAATAGCAAAGCAACAATTGCTTCACCTGGAATTGTGGAGGAAAAGAAAGCAATGGGAGAACATACAAAGCACAACTACATCCCTAATTCACCTCACGAAGTGTTCATGATTAACGCCAGTATCTTTGAATGATCAGGTTTTAAAGGAGTCACCAGTCTTGCTGTGTTAGGCTGCTTGAATCACTAGAGGGCAGTAGAGATACCCTCTGACTTAAGGTAAATGGTAAGAATCGGGTGATTCCAGTCTTGTGCAATTAACGATGTTTACTTTTTTGTAATTTATACTTTATATTAAATGGATTAGTCGTATCGAAAGAGAATGCAAAAGTGAGACTATCTTCTAGAATTGTCTTTATTTAAAAGTTTGAGAAAAATTAATTATGAATAAAAAAAGCCAAAAGCGGCAAGCAGCAAGGCTATACAGTAGTCAAATCTTTCAGGTTTTTACACCAGTGTTGAAAGCCCCATTCAGAATCATTTACCTGCTGGTTGTGGTTGTAGTCTTGCTGAAATGTCAGTGCCTGCCTCGTTAGAAGACGTCACGGCGCAGTAGCTGGTTGAAGGGGACCAAACCTCTCAGAAACGCCCGACTTGGTTCCGTTTTACCAGCCAGAGCAAGACGTGCTGCTTGCGAGACTTTGATAATAGAAGCCTTTGGTTGAGGCTTTAATGCATTAAAATCACTGCACCGAAAAAAATCACTAGAACTCATTTCCCATCATTTCGACTGCCTACTCTGTGTTTTATAGTTTGCATCATCTATAGTTCTTTACCCAGAATTCCTGAACAAATAATTCAAAGCTGCCAGCTTGTGATCGGTTAGAATTTTGACAGTGGACACTGGCAAAGTCACTTCCTTATACAACCTGCAAGCCCACATTCCATAAAAGAGCTTTGATCAGGGTTCACTTTACAAATGTCATCAAACATTAGAACAGCATATTTGACATGTTTCCAACTAACAGCATAGTTTCATAATATGCTTCATTTTCGCTGGGCTCTTGTGGGGCAGCACAATTAATGACAGGAATTACCAACAAGTCTGCATCATTATATATATATATAACTTCATTTTTTCCCATCTTAATTACTGATTATTCAGTTCAATTTATTTTTATATAGCGCCTTTCGCAACAGAGTTGTCCCAAAGCACTTTACATGGATGTGTTGTGATACATAAAACATCATTAGAGAGAGATACAGAATGGGAAAAAGGAAGGAAAGAAATTAAATAAAGAAAACCAGAAGACAACGGAGGAGAGGCACCAAAAACTCCCAAGGAAGGAGAAAGAATTCCTCTGGGGGTCCGAGGTCAACTGGCTGCCCAAGCCCCCCTGGGCATACTAACATCGCTGAAAACAGAAAAGAGTGGACATGCTTGCTAAAAGGTAAGTATATGCCGTGATTAA
>JAODLD010000263.1:0-14248 GCA_026781065.1 Mormyrops boulengeri | reverse complement strand
TTTGACAATATTTATTGTCATGTAGACATAGAACTTCGGCCAGCTGGCTGGAGTGAGATTTTCAATTCTTAACTTATTTATCTGTTTTGGTTGCCGGTCCGGGTCCGTATGGAACAGCTTCTGGGTCCGGACCCGGACCGCGGTCCTCCTGTTAGTGACCCCTGGTCTAAACAAATGTCAGATTTTGAAACCCTACTGAGTACAGAAGGTTTACAGATGCTTACATTTCCATATGCTTGGCGCGATGCTTGGATCATATCTGGGTACTACAGTTTCCTCCTACAATCGTACTATTGGCAAATCAGGTCAATTAGCTATGCAAAATCTTTCGCATGTTTGTGGGTGTAACTACGGCGGCCAAGAAGGGCAAGGTAATAAAATAAAACTTTAAATAAAAAACACCAACTTTAAAAATAAATTTCAAATGTAAACTTTAAATAAAAAACATCAACTTAACTTTAAAAATAAAGAAGTCAACTTAAAATAAAAAAAATCAACTTTAAATAAAAGAAACGTCAGTTTTAAAAATAAGGAAGAAAAGTTTAAATAAAAAAATTTAAACTTTAAAAACAATAAAGTCGACTTTAAATAAAAAATGTCAACTTTAAATAAAAAAACGTCAACAAAACGTCAATTTTAAAAATAAGTTGACTTCTTTTATTTAAAGTTTTTAAAGTTATTTTTTTAGAACCTTGCCCTTCTGGGCCACTGTATGTAACAGCTCCAATCTGTTTCAGCCATGAGACCAGAGCCTCATGATGACTGTTGGATATTTCTGAAGCCACCGGAGATATGGAGCCTAGATGGAGAGAATAGGTAGATGAAAATGCCACAACACATGAATTAGGCGTGGAAAAACACACTGATCCAGATGTTGAGACCTTTATGTCTGGTTTAAAAAGAACACTTTTGTGTACACTGTTGTGTCCTTTGTCAATGGCATAGCCATGCTAAAGATCACATTACATTAAAGAATAAATAAATCAGCTGCAAAACATTTTAAGCTTAATTGAACTAACATAATATGTCAGCATCATTATGTGATTAAACATGTTAAATTCCATAAAAGTTATTTTAACGTTTCTTGAAATTCCTAAGTGATACAACTTTTTTTGTGTTCGGCTTGACATTGTCTATCATAATCTCAATTTTTTATCAGGAAGCAAAATTATGGGAAAAAAATATGATGTCCAGTGAAATCTGTAGTGTGCAATAGAATATATCATATTTAATAATTAAGCTGGGACACACTCTTGATTTTTGTCAGAAATATTTAATCATTTACATTCTTTTTAAGACAGACATCTTACATCCTACCAGCAAAGACTGCACCAATAACAATGTTGCTAACTCCAAGGTTTACTGCAAAAATCTAGAAATAACTCATATTTGATTTTCTGAAATTGTTCAATGAGGGATTGTTTTCTACTTTAATCATTTATCAAAATCCACCCTTACTTAGTAAGCTCAAACTTGCAATAATTTGTAATCTTGTAATTTTATAATCTTTTTTTATTATTAAAATAAATTATTATTTTATTTGATTTACAGATTTATGACCCATGGCATAACATGGTTTAAATAATTTTGATGGTTAAACCTGTTTCTGCATTTGACATGATTTGGCACATCATGGTTTTCTCTGTAAATCTGAAATATTTTGATCATGTTGGGACCACAGGAAAAGCTAACAGCATCTGACATATTATCAGCTTCTTACAGTTGTTATGATTTGGGTATAGCTATAGCTATGTCCTATAGCTTCTATGTGTTTAACTTTTTTTTACTATGGTATCTGATGGTAGCATAAAGAACTCTTGACGTATAACTGTGATTGGTTGGACTGCACATAATCAGTTGTTTTCATCTTCATCTGGAGGTAGGATTTATCTGTTTTTTGTTTCATCATTTCACCCTTCCCAGTGCAATTCTCAGATGCTCGGTCACTTTATGTGCTTTGGTATTCAGTTGGCATTAAGTCATCATGATTGTCATCTGTCAGCATTCTGCTATTAACCCTTGCATTTGTTGATAATGGTATCCAGTTTGGCCTCTATGATTTTCAGTTTGCCATTTGTGGTAGTCAAGGTGGGCAAGGCAAAGGTTGTATTTATGTCCCGGACCGATGTTGTGTCTATTTTCTTATCACACATGTCTCCATAGTATCCTTCTTGACACTCACACAGCCATTCATTGGAGTCCAGCAGCGTCTTGCACTTACCATTGTAACATCTGGCTTGAGTGCAGACAGGCAATTTTAAGGAGTAATGCACAGAAATCTTACTTCTATAGCTATCCCATAAACAATTAACTCGTTCCAATGGTTGTGGGACCTCTACAAACTGTTCTTCTTGAGCAGCGTGTGTTACTTTGGCAAAGTCTCTCAAATACTCCAGACCACCATCAAATTCTCTGGAGTACAAGCATTTCTCCACAGGTTTGCACTCTTTATTTTCATAGCAGTCTTTAGCCACGTTTATAACTCCTTGTTTATTGTCCCTCTCTCCTATCAGAGTATAGCTCACAGCTACAACAATTGTCTCCATGGGGACCTTAATCATTTTATATAGTTTGTGATATTTATCTTGATCTGCGTTATACACCAGTACCACCCAGTTGTACCAGTTGTACTTCTTGTCCAGAGCATTTTTCACTTGAACAGCGATGTGTTTCTTGTCACCTGTACTGAGCTTTTTGGCAATCTCTTCCACATCATCCCTCACATACTGCTCATAGTGTTCCAGGCAGAAGTCCACAACTGCCGAATGAGCTTTATAGACATTCTTGAACATCTCGGCATAATCAGCTTCTTTGCTCGATGAGTCGAAACCAATCAGTTTCCAGTAAACCTCATTGAGTACCATCCCCTTCCACAGCAAACTACTGAAATATAAGTTATATTTGCTGATCTCACCAATGTCACATTTAAACTTCCGCTTCAGCAGGCTGTTGAGGTTTCTGCTGAGAGACGTGTCGCTGACTGTCAGGTAATGGTAAAGGTTGGCCACACTGGCCTCAGTTTGTGTGTACTCATAGTAGTTTATAAAGAGCTCAGCCAAGTGGATAAAGTTATACCTACGCTCATTAGTAAACTCACTGAACTTCCTCCAGGCGTTGAGGATGCGGACTTCATCTTGAGAGTAGACACTTGCATAGTTGAACCATTCCACATCTGTTGCAAGGTTAGAGATCTGGATGGAGAGTGAGTCCAGCTTCCTGTTCACCTCAGCAAACCCTTTTTTCACCTCAGTTAGCACTGGGTCGTCCTGAGGGATGAAGGCCAAGACCATGTTGATGACAGAGGAGGCCAAAGCTCCAACGCCAGGCGCCAGGCTGGCAAATCTGGAAAGGCACTTAATTATGTTTTTCGCCTTTTCTTTATCAACCTGATCCATAGCATCTTTAAATAGAGACAGAGAGTCTTTAATAGTATTTAGGATTCTATCCGCTTGGTCTTTACTGCCATAAGGCAGGTCTCTCTTGACCCTGTAGATGGCTGATGGGTTGGTTGAGTAATGTGACCAAGCAGAAGAAGTTGTCCAGTAAAGAAGGATCATTGAAGCCAACAGTATCGAGGCAGACCACCATGGGGACGCCATTACTGCAACACACATAACATGTATTAATTTGCTAACTGTACATTCTAGAATAAGACATAATCTTTTACCAGTTTTTTATGTGTAGAATTTGTCCTTATTTGAATTGAAGAACTACAGGCTTTTGTAGTGTACAGGTTGCAAATCCACATAAATACAAATTTGTGAATTTTGGCTATAAAAACAGACCAGTATCCCGTGAGAAAAAAACAGCTGTGGTTATGTGCAGGTGCAGTTGCCTCTTGTGGACAAAATAATTCAGTGTCTTTGTTGCCTTACAGTACATGTCTTTACAGTAAGTGTAAAATGAAGCACTGTTTACACAGTGAAGCTTGTTAGGGTGATTGGTAGAATAAGTGCAAACTGAGGTGCATTTCTGATACTCCAGCTCAGCCTACTGTAAGATTCCATACTAGAACCAGAAGATATGATCTCACAACCCCTATCGTATCCACACTGCACTGGTTCCAAATCAAAATTTGCACTGGTAATAAAATACTACTATTGACCTATAAAGCTCTGAATGGTCTCGTGCCACATTACCTTAGCGAAATTCTGGTCTTTTATGATCTGTCACACCTACTGTCACGTCCCTCCGTCCAGCCCTCTCGTGGACCACGCCTACCTCGTTAACCTCGTGTGGAATCCTTCCGTTTACCTGCTGTTCCGTGTTTCCTGCCTGTAGTCTTGTGTATATCAGTCCGCGTCTCAGTCCGTTTCCCAGATCTGTCATTAATGTGTGATTCTGTCTGTCCGAATAAATTCCGTTTTTGGACTTCCGGCTCTCAGATCTATTTCCCGATACCCGTTCACACGCAAGACATAATATCTACTGTATGGTGGCCCAGACGGGCAAGGTACAAAAAAAAGAAGAAGTCAACTTTAAATAAAAAAGTCACCTTTAAATAAAAGAAGTCGACTTTTTTTAAGCTGACATTGTTATTTAAAGCTGACATTTTTTATTTAAAGTTGACATTTTTTATTTAAAGTTGACTTCCTTATTTTTAAAGTTGACATTTTTTTCTGGGCCACCGTACTACTGAGATCAAAAGATGCATGATATTAACAATATCATAACAATGCTAGAAACAGTGCTTTTCTAAAAGGTTCTTATTAAATAAAGAAATGTTAATTAAAGAATCATCAGAGTAAGCAGATACTGCAGACCTGGAAATGGTGTTGGAGAGCTGGATACTGGCTGTTGCTATTTGGTCACCAGGTAGGCTAAACAGTCATTGCTGCAAAAATTTGAAGGTTGTTGGAGTTCTGGAGCAAGCTTCTTATCTCTGAGCTCAACAGTACAGAACCAGTCATTTTTATAGGAAGCTGATTGGCCACACCTTCCCATCAGCCAAATGATTTTCATGCATTTTGTGGCAGATGGAACAGGAGACAAAGAGGTTTGGCTGTATGGAGAATTACTGGAAAGATGAGGCAGAGCTGATAACGACCTGTGGACTCATTGGTTCAAATTAATGGCCAAAACCTGGAAAAGGAACTCTATTCAAAGGTCTTTACCACTTTGTGTTTACTTGTTATAATGCACCAAAAACAGGAGCCAAGTTTCCAGTTACATTTGAACACTGCCAATTAAAAAATAAACCAAAACCTTCTTAAATTAAATCTGTGACTAGGCACTTTAATGTAGTATCTATCATTTTATCATGACTGCTGCTGCAACATGCAGAGCAGTTGTATAGTGTTTGTTAGTGCTTTTTTCATTCATTTTTGGCTGGTGATAACAGATACTTACTCTAAAACAATCCGCGTGAAAATTTGGTATGGTTGTAGCTCCACACAGCTCATACAGAACAGAATGTTTCTGTTCTTGTGTGCATTTCCCTTGGTGCTAGCACTTCCTGAAATGGTGTATGGCCAAAGCACTTTTTGGCCAATAGCTTGAAAACCAAAATTGTTTTTGCCACAAATATAAAATTTTTATGGCAAGCTGACTTCTATGAGGCACATTACTCTTGTTCATTACAATTCATTTGTGGACTTTTACCACCTAGTGAATAATGTTAAAATCAAAAATCAAGCAAATCACTAGCCCACATCTTGTTATTTAAAGTTTTAAACTTCATGAAATTTGGCATCCTGCATCACTATCACATTCTTTGGACACACACCAAATTTCATATAGTTTTGTCCAATGGGGAGGAATGTGTTACGTAAGGTAAAATTTGCTCATATCTCCTGAAGGTTCATTCAGTTTGCTAAACAAAAAATACCTGCAAATGGCCAATCACTGTTTGGCAGTTCACACAAAAATTCTGCTTTGACCCCGATGATAGCTGTTTGTGTCACACGCAGCTCGTCAGATCCTCGTGTGTGCCATGCCCCCTCATTAACCACATGCTGCCCCGATTGTGACCAGCTGTTTTCCGTCAGTTTGATATGTTCTGTGTATTTAAGTCCGCGTCTGAGTCCATATCCCCAGATCCGTCATTAATGTGAGTCTGTCGCTGCTTCGTGGTTTCCCTGTCTGCCCGAAATAAACCCCGTTTTCCCGTACTCACGGCTCCCTTCGCCTGCTTCCCTGTCGCAATCGCAACAGAATGACAGATCACCCGAACAAAGCACCCCCCGTGACCGAGGATTGTTACCTCGGCCTTATTGACGAGGTGCTTCACTGGATCGCCCAGCCTGACGTCCGGGAAGATCCCCAGGCATGGGATCTCACAATCCAGAGCCGGGACATCCTGGAGGGGATGTCCCTAGAAGAGGACACGCACCTCGCGGAGAAGGTGCGCGATAATCTCCAGCAGCTGCGTTGCCCTTGACTTCACAAGCGGGAGGAGAAAAGATGTGGAGAAGCAGCAGACGGAAGAAGGGATCAACAGCAGAACCGGCGATCTTCTTAGGAGCCGTCTCCCTCTCCACTGCTTTGCTCCCCATAGGATATTGGAGGGAATCCCTTCTTATCCGGCGGTGTTTTCCCCCTGCACAACCACCGCCTCTGCAGAGCAGCAGCCTGACGCCCGCCTCGCCGCTGCTTTCCAGCCCTCACCGGCAACCTGCCCCTTCCCGGGAACACGCCTGGTCCTTAAAGAGGCCAGGTCAGTTTGGGACACGATCCCGCGGGTCCCACGGATCCTTAAAGGGGTAACACTGGCTGGGGAGACACTCACCCCGGCTCCCGGCCACATGGGTTTTGCACCAGTGGCCGTGGCACCGCTCTCTGCGGCGTCTAATTCTAATGTCCCTGACTCACCTGATGTTCCTGACCAGCCTGTTCCAGTCCTGCCCGTTCCTGTCCAGCTGGTTCCTGAAGTTCCGGACCGGCTTCCACAGGTGCCTGCCGTGACGTCCCTAGCTGGGACGTATTTCACCCTCTAGGGTCTCTTCTGGAGGGTGATGGAGGACCGGACGGCATGCGAGGCCCCAGAAACTGCCCAACTGTGCACGCAGCTCCAGGGAGCCTTCGCAGCATTCACCTCAACTTCATCTCCGCACGAGTTGGACAAGATCGCCATGTCCTTAAAGAAGCTGCTCCTGTTGAGGACAAAGCAAACCCTCTTAACAGTGCTCCCCAAGGTTCCCGGTCCTGCAGTCCCTGCAGTGCTCTCCAGGGTTCCCACACCTGAGGCACCTGAAGTGCCTGTTCTGCCTGTCCCGCCGGTGCCTGACGTGCCTGTCCTGCCTGTCCTGCGTGTCCCACCGGTGCCTGACGTGCCTGTCCTGCCTGTTCTGCTGGTGCCTGACGTGTCTGTCCTGCCTCTCCCGCCTGTCTTTCCGGCGCCTGTCCTGCTGGCGCCGCCTGATCCCGTCCTGCTTGTCCTGGCAACTGCCGCGCTGCCCAGTGAGGCTCTGGTTGCTGCGCTGCCCCCTGCTGGCCCTGAGGCGGCGGTTTCTGGGGTGCCCCCCACTGACCCTGAGCTGGCGGTTTCTGCGGTGCCCCCTGATGGCCCTGAGCTGGCGGTTCCTGCGGCGCCCCCTGCTGGTTCTGAGTTGGCAGTTCCTACACCGCCACCCGAGGCGCCTGCTGCGGCCCCGCCTCCTGCTGCACTCGAGGCTCCTGCTGTGGCTGCTGCACCACCCTAAGGCTCCTACTGCGGCTGCTGCACCGCCCGAGGCTCCTGCTGCAACTGCTGCGCCTGCAGCTCCGCCTGCGCCCGAGGTCCCGGCGCCGCCTCCAGCTCCGCCCACGCCTGACACTCCGGCTCCGCCCGATGCCCCTGTGCCTGTGACTCCTGCCCCTGTGCCTCATCCTCCTGTGCCCGTGACCCCAGTCCATGTCCCTGAGGAGGTCCTGGACTTCTCGACCACCGCTCCTTTCCCCTTGGAGGAGGAGTAGCTCGAGTGGGACCCCTCGGGGACCTCCCTGATGACCCCTCTAGGGGACTGATCCCTCCGCCTTTGCTCCAGCGCAGTGGATCCCAGCCCGGTCTCCGCCTGTCGGTGTCCCGAAAGGGAAGGGGACACCGACGCAGGGGTCAGATCCCGCCCGCCCTGCCCCCTGGCTTGCCTTGGCTGGGGCTCGGGGGGCACCTGCGGGTCCTTTGGCTCCTGCTTGGTGGTTGCCTGCGGGTCTCCCTCCGATGCCTCATTGGCCGTCCTCGGTCCCGCCTCCGACGCCTCGTCGGTCGCCTGCGGGTTCCCCGGACTCGACTCCTCGGTCGCCTGTAGGTCCCCCTCTTCTGACTTGTTGGTCGGCTGCGCCTTCGCCGGGTGTGGCTGCGCCGCCACAGTGAAAGAGTGGGAAACACTCTGGGAAACACTCGCGCTAACACCTAACATTTAGAAAAGCCAAGGTGACTTTCAGGATTAAGAAAGTACCCACCCAGTCTATCCTAATATTAGAATGCATCCCTGGCATCACAAGCATATGCTTAATGTACATGTTTGTGCCTCAACCCCTTTCCTCACACACTACAACAGTGGTCCTCAGGTTGCTCAATCACAATTGTTCACAATCAGTTGAAAACCCCGATCTAGAGGAACATGATGGAGGTTTTTAAGAGATTTTGCCAAAATGATTTTGTAGTCTGTGCTTTTTAGACGTTTTACAGAAATGGTGTTGCTTTGAAGGAACATGGAACCAGTGGCATGTCTGGCATGGAAAGCCTGGTGGGGCACAATAAACCCTGTATGGGCAGCATCTGACTTGTCAGTGAAGCTTTACACAAACCTCAATAAATCTGCTCAATAAATTTGCTCAATAAATCCAATCACAATTGCACCCCATCTGTGAAATCACAATTGCACACATTAAATGAGTGACATCATCAATTATGGAATTATAGAATCTCATGCAACTGATATTTTACCTTGTTATACAGTATTGTTCTACAAATCAATAGTTACCAAACCGTATAAAATCGTCATCTGCAACTGTAACGACAAATCCAAAGTAACGTTGCAGAACAGAGAAACCAATTGCTTTCCAGGCCTTAACCTTCAGCAAAACAACATGCCTTGTAAAAATGTAAAATAGACTCGCCTGTGGTGTTCATTGTTTGGAAGAAAAAAAATGCACAACAATTTTTTATTCATTCACTTCAACTTTTATTAAATTGCCAATTGCATTCCTTATATTGTCTTGCTATTAGCAGTGGCTAGCATAACTGTGATTACTAACAATGGCTAACTGTGTCAATACCATAAATGACGTTTACTAAACCTCTCGACATAACATTGTCTTTGCTCTTATTTTTTATTGGCTTCTCTCAGCAAAGGGCCAACATGATCATGCCCCACTGCTCATTATTGAAAGTACATGAACATGCGCACAGTGTTTTCAACTGTCCAGTTGGTTAAACGAATGTAGATGTACTGACCCCATGCTCACCAGGAAGACTACTAGACCCCACTGGCCCCTAATGTAGAGATGCCCTTGCAAAGAAATCCCCCGCCATTGTGTGAACACATCCAAGCATGGATCAGGTTTGCACTTAGGACAAATTAGCAACATGACTTTGCCAATGAAATTAGGGCCCCATGGTTCATGCTAACTTTGCACTATCCACTTCTGCTGTAAAGATTCAGGGAAGCAAATCAAAGACCAAGAAGTGAGGTGTATGATAAAAGTGATTTTTACATTTATTTGGACACAGTTACCACTATAATGCCTTCAATAACTTTAATGAGACAATAACTTTCCTTCAGAAGACGAGTCTACAGGTGGATTCAACACTAATGAAATTTACCCAGTTTAACCTATTTTTCCTCAGTGCACAAGATCCTGATAATTACCTTGGGGAGTTTAATGTTTAATGGAAAATAATGTGAGTTGATTTGCTCACAGTGGGTGCAAGAGATAGGACACAAATATTGGTTTATTTGTAATAAATGGCCACTAGTCAAGATGTTTTGGTCATACAAAGGTAATTTATTCCTTTGTGTTCATCTGATAAGTATTGGCCCCAGCTTATAGTTATTCATTTTATGTTGTGTTTTGCTGTATGCTGGCTTTTGGGCAAAAGAGTGACATACATCTGTTGTCAACAGTGGCCTTCAAAAACCTGTCCTGCTGTTTTCTAGGTAAGCTCACACACCAGTAGAACCTTTATTCACAATCCATTAGTGATATTTGCATTAGGTAAAAGTTTTCAGTATTTTGCCTTAGAAAATCAACTGTTTTTATTTACATCTGAGCAAACTTTGGCCTATGTCCAGTTAATTTCTGCACTGTTGGAAAATCCAAAGTCCCCTCAGTTAGCACAATATTTAACAAGCAAATATTGCAAATTATTCTTGATGGAAAAATGTGTGTGTGTGTATTTTTACTATTAGTTATCTTGCCAAAGAATGGCTTTACCTCTTTTGAACTGTACCTTGCTTAATTTTTTTTTCATAGTAATCTCATTATCATTCATAGAATTCATTTCCTTTAACACAGCAACATGTACAGTATGAAGCTTACTTCAGCCGACTGAAAGGCTGCCTGATGTTCCTGGATATACAGTATGCTACTTTTCTGTCTAACCCCACTTTTTTTAAACGCACTTTTCCCATTTTAAATTTACTATACTACTGTAAGTGCATATTAGATGTTTTATTTTGGAACAGCTTTACATATATTAAGAGTTCTTTTAGAAATGCCTACAGCTAAAAAAAATGTAAATGATACCATCTCAAGTTATTAGAACGTTTCATTTGAAGTTGAGTAAATTACTAATCAAACTGTATAAATACCTGTGCTTCTGTGTATCACTGTGCTTCTCTTGATAGAGTATCTATGGGGTATTGTCAAGAGGAAGATGAGACACACTCGACCCAAAACTACAGACGAGCTGAAGGGCACTATCAAAGCAACCTGGGCTTCAATAACACCTCAGCAGAGCCTGATCGCCTCCATGCCACAGCGCACTGATGAAGTAATTCAAGCCCCAACCAGGCATTGACTTTATAAATGAACATACCTTTCAGACATAGGACTTTTCTGTATTGTAAATCCTTTTTTTGTTGATCTTAGGAAATATTCTAATAATTTGACATAATGGATTTCATGAGATATAAGTCATAATCATCACAGTTAAGGCAAAAAAAGGCTTTCACTTGTAATGAATGTATGAATTTCACACGTAATGAATATGGAATATATGAAAGTTTCCTTTTGGAATTAAATTATGAAAAAATGCACCTTTTCATGATCTTATAATGTTCGAGATGCACTAGTGCACCATACTAGATAACCTTTACAGCTGACTGGAATTGGGTTCTGAGTTCCTGCTCTGACAGTTGGGGGTTCGAGCCCCAGCATTGACAAGTTGCCACTGTTGGGTCTGTAAGCAAAGCCCTTAACCCTCTCTGCTCCATCCCTGTGCTCTAACCCCAACTTCCTAACAAGCTGGGACATGTAGAAATAAAGTATTTCACTAGTCAATAATGTATATGTGATTTTTTTTTTTTTTTTTTAAAAAGGCTTCTTATTATTATTATTTAGGACTTTGGATTATTATTATTATTATTGTTAATGTTGATGTTGTTATTACTATTATTGTTATTATTGTCATTATTATTATTATTATTCCAGTAATTCTCCCAGTTATTATACACAGAGAAAAGTTGGCATTATTTATTTTTAGATTATATTTTGTCTGTTGCTCATATCACAATGCACTTTATTTCTCACCTCTTGACGACACATGAGCATGATGGCGACCATGCCTAATAAGATGCCGAAACCAATAATGATGAAGGGCACGTTAATCACAACGTTGGCCTGGGTAACCAAACCTTTGAGCTTTTTGGCTGAACCCTCATCGATTAGGGCACTCTGATAAGTGGAAAGAAAAAGATGTGGGTCATGACTCTGTGGCCTCAAGTCAAGGTTAATTAAATAACAGATCACTAACTGCAATACAACATTACTGAGAATATTATCAAGTGTTTATGGGAACCAAGTGAGACGCCAAAAGTAATGCAAGGTGATTGCATTCTATACATTTTACAGAGTCTGCACACTTTTTTTGTGGCAAACTTCCACCTAGACAAACACAAAATTAATATCTGCTGGCTGTCTTGCTAACTGAAACCCTCTGATGCAAAATTCATTTGGCTTGCCTTGTGCATGCAAGGTGAATCATTGTGTGGAATCGACTCCAAGACTCTTCCTCTTCAGTGTCTGGATCGAGTGAATCGACTCTTTCTATGGCTGTTCTCAATGTAAACCGATAACATTTATTAAACATATACTGTTAGTGTGTCAAGCAAACAAGTGAACTAGCTTCACTCCTCACTGCCCAAGAATCCACGATGCATCATGGCATGAGTTGTGCTTGTGGCTAAGGCGATGGACTAGAAATCCATTGGGGTCTCCCTGCGCAGGTTCGAGTCCTGCCGACTATGTGGTTTTCGTTTAGTTTGTCAGTAGCTGTTTGCTCCCCTTGCTTTGTGTGACTCTTATATAGCGTATGTTGACTGTTGATATTTTTTGCCCATCTTCCTCCCTCCATCTATCTGTCTATCTATCTAAAGGTAAATGAGTAAATTGCTTTGATATACTTTTTGAGCATTTTCGACATTGAGGTAAAAGAGAAGCCTTAGCTGCAGTTGTTCCTCTCCAATGAAATCCACCACCACCCGCACACACAGAACGACCCCTATCGGGCATGGTGGTACCTGTCTGTAACCTATGCATCTGGAAGACTGAGGCTGCTGGACTGCTTGAGTATCGCAGCTCAGTGCTGTGCAGGGCCACGTGGATCAGAGGCCCCAGTGAATGTCGGCATCCACATGGTACTTCCAGTGGAACCCAGGAGCACCAGGCCGTCTCGACCAGAGCGAACCAATGGCAGGCCGGTGACAGAGCAGGTGAAAACCCCTGCGCTGAGCTGTCTGTGCACAGCCTTCGAGAGTGGATGCTGCGTTGCTGCATGGACAAGATGGCAGGGTGCTGCCTTTTGTGAGGCACTGTTGCTCGCAAATGAAAGCTTTTTCTTTCAGCCCCCACTGGCTTTCCCTGCCTTACCAAAAGGAAGCTCCACACTCCCCATCAGTGAATCAAACCCCAATCACCGGACTGCAGTGCTAGATCCATGGCTGGGTCTGGGTCTGCATCTGTGTGCTTTGCATTTCAACGACCCAGCGTGACCGCTGGTTTTGCTTCACAGGCAACTTTGTCTGTGTGTATAACAAAACCTTTTCAAAGGTGAGTTCAACAACCATTGTTTTTCTCATGGGGACAGTATTATTAGATTACTATTGTGGTAAGTGTTTTGTGGTATAATGAAAACATTAAGAAATTAGGAAATGGAAAGCGTCACTTCTGTGGGCGGTTAATTAAACATTTTTTTAAATAATTTGTATAGTTTTTGTCTGTTTGTTTTATTGTTGTTTTTACTTATTTACTTGTTCTACTGTTGTATGCGTTTAGTTGTTCTGCTGAACACAAAAGAAGATATTTTAAAGAATCTATAGCTGTATAATGTAACTGGCTTTTAAAAAATGTCACCTTATGTGTTCAGCAAAACAAATAAACTCCCCCACCCCCCATAGCTATAGGAAAATAGGATTTTTTAGGAATTTATTTTTATTCCATCCTTGTTTAGGAATGTGTTTCTTGCTGATCTGGTGGGTGGGAAATGGACTCCCCAGAAGACTGTGGCGATCCGTTTCAATGAACACGAGGCATCAGTTCCTGGCATCTTGGCAAAAGTCCAAGATGCTGTTGGAGGAGAAGAAGTTCTAATATTGACTGATGGACAGGGGAATGAAATCCTGGATACTGAGGGAACTAAAGGTAACTGCATAAAATAAGATTGACTGCATGCTACAGTAGCTAGTTAACATTAGGTTAAAAAAGGTCAAAGTTGAATTGTTGTGAAAGAAACAAATATTGATTTTAGACACGCAAGTTGTGACACAAAAGTTGCAGAAATTTAATCAGGTTCTGATCATGATGTATCTTTGAAAGAGGCAAATTGTACATTGGCAGCAGATTGTTTTGGTGTCTCCATTGTAGTAGTGTTGTTTTCTTTTATACAATTATTGAACTTTTGAAATTTTCCAACTCTCCCCAGGGTCAACCTACTGGAAGCAAAATTCTAGGAAGGTTTTTGCTGTGCCTGAACAACAGTTCCTGGAAATAAGATCCAAGAAGAGAAGGTTTAGGTAAAATGTCTGATATCTCGAGCATATTAGTTGACACTTAACAGGCTTAAACATAAAAAATTTGGTGTGCTCCTTGTAAATTCTTGCCTCAGCCA
>JAODLD010000262.1:0-14328 GCA_026781065.1 Mormyrops boulengeri | reverse complement strand
GTGAAAAGATAGATGCAAAAACAAAATGTCCACTACAGAGGACACAAATGAATGGCCCGGGTCTCAGGAGGATATGTATATATTTTTTCCAAACAAGAAAATAAATGATGCTATCATTCAATATGCAAGTGCTAAACATGGTAAAAAGGGACTCTTGTTCTCTCCTGAACATTGAGGTTCAAAAGCACGGCTTCAAATTTACATGAGAAATGGGACCAGTATTTTTATTTTGGCTACACACCTCCAGGAGAAAAGGTGGTTATTCCTGTGTAAACTCGAACTCGAGACTGTAATTCAGCCCCAGGACTCCACTGGAGATATTTATTGAGTTAAACACAGGTTCAGATACTAGAGGATTATGTGGAGAACACAAGAGGAAAGCTTTATTGTCACTTTCTACTTCTTGAAAAAAAACCTACAGGAGTTGCAAAAATGTAACAGAATGGCCAAACAACTTTAGCAAATCAGATTATAACCCTTTAAAATGGTTCAATTGGTACATCTATGGATCAAATGAACATTGTTATTTTTATGCTAAACAAAATACTCTAAAAAGAGAATGCATATAGTGAACAATACATAAAGTGAACATTGATATGACCAATATGAACATGTTTAACATGTTTTTATAATGTGCATCGGTAGGGTTTTGATATGTGTATAAAATCCTGAATTAAGGCATGATGAAATTGATGGGGTTATGTTAGATTTTTATTATCAATATATTATGACATTATGTAATAAAGGCAAAAGACCATGACTCTGAATCTATGCTATGTTAACATACTGGTCCTTTCAGAAACAACAAATGGATACATGCATGTATATTATTAATATTGATTGTGACATTGGAACTACTTTGACGTGAAAAAAATATCATTTAAATACAACAGAACCTTGGAACTCAAACACCCAAGTCGCCGAACTCAGACATTGATTGGGTCTGTCAAATTTTTTTCTAACCTACTAAGATATGTAAGGATTGAGACGTGTCTCCCCTTCCAAACAATACCCCTCCATCCCTCATCCTCTCCACCTACCACTTCCAGGATGCCATCTGCGTACCTCAATACAGAAAACGTCCTCATAAATTGTCGTTTATTTAATGTTTATTGCTTTGGTATGTGTGCTTTTTCACGCGTGTATTCACTTTATATTGACTGTTAATGCTTTTTATCTTCAGATAGGTAGGTAGATAGGTTGAAATAGGCAATCATTTGGGGGTCTAGAACGGATTAAACTCATTTACATTATTTCTTATGGGGAAATTCAACTTGGACTTCGGACTTGACTAGCCTTCTGGAATGAATTAAGTTCATGTTCCAAGGTACCACTGTATATTTCATCAAGCTGATGATAAATAATTTTGATAATGAAAAACCTTTTGAGTACAATAGAATCCATCGAGTAAAATTAATGTTTATTCTTCCAATGTGACATATTTCATTCAATTTAAAATCTCACTAGGTAATACAGAAAACATATCTATGCTGCTTCTGCTTCAGATCTATGTCTTTATAACCTAACCAGCATGCCAAATTTTAGCCTGTTTCTTGTGTGAAACGGCTTGTGGTTTTGTAAGACCCTCAGAGAGATGGTATGCTGCATTTGGTGAATTATGCAGGATTTCAGAATGAAAAACGCTGCTACATTATTATTTTGTTATCTGTCTCGGTTTATAATCACATGGTCGAGTTACAACATGCTATTTTCTCTTTCCAACAAAACTGAAGAGTACAGTGCTTTGATTGCCCCCATTGTTATTCGGTACTGCTCAGCTTCTGTATATTCGAGCCCTCCTCCTCCTCCTTCTCAGAGAACACCAGGCAGGCTCTGGTCACTTCTCCCACTTTGCACCTGACTGAATGTGTAGGAAATGAAAGGGGTAATTCAGTGGCTGTAAAGCAGACAAACTGTATCCATCATCCTAAGCAAGACACATCACACCATTTAGTCTATTGTTATTCAGTGTAACATTGATGTTCAAATATTTTAAAATATTATTAATTTTCAATACAGTATTTAGCTATTTAAGTATCATACACCAAAATACTAATATTAGAGATACAAAAATTTGACCAATTTTAATCAACAGAATTTGTAGTTTATTAGGCAAACATTTTTGAATGGTATTTTTGTGTTTTCTCTCTTCTGCTTTGGCCTTTAAGTGCTATCTGTCTAAACGTAACCCTAACCCTCCCATTAGGTTAGACTGTTCCCAGCTTGTTTGCATGGGTAATGCTGCAGTGATTGCTGTTGGAATCCAAGTTGGATGGAATCTGTATCAACTAGAATAGAGAGAAGCAGTATCTGCTTTTTATTTTTCCCCTTAATTTCACTTGATCCTGACAGTTTTCATGTCATTAAGAACTATGTATAACAAAGTTCTTTACATGAATGCACCTTTCAAATGACTTGACTGGAATAGGATTGTAATTTTTAATTGTAATTGTAATTGTTATTCTTAGAATAATTCATTTGGTTATGAAATTGTCGCTAAATAAACACTTTAGTATGGAAAGTCCTTTTATGAATGCACAAATCCCCCCCCCCCATCCGAGCTAGCCCCCAGTTTCCACAAATTCACATGGAGCATTTACAGGCCCCAGCGTGTTTCGGGAGTATAGCCAGCTGGCCGACTGCATGAGGCACTGTAATTTATTCCCTGTTTCACTGCCTCCATCTGCAAACACAAACAATGGCACCCACATATTATGATTGCATGTGAAACGGTGCAGGGCCCCAGGCCTGAATCCGCCAAGGATTTGTGTGGCTGTTGAGCCTGATGAATGAGCAGTCCGCGTTCTGTGATAGTGCGGGCTGGCCATGGCTCTGGCTGTCTCACCACTGATACCTGCCCTCTCTATCATCTGCACCCCTCATTTCTTCTGCCACCTGTCAAATGAAAATGCTGCTCTTTCAGTGACCTGCAGGACCCAGGACTGCGAGCTAGCATCTGTCGTCTGCCTGTGCCACCAAGGGAACTATTGCTGGGAATCTGCCACCCCAGTCACATCTCAAAGCAGGACAGATGCACCTCATACTGCTCTTGCTGCAGAGCGCGAACCCCTCAGCACAGCAAGGTGGGGTGGTCCACTCATAAACTTATGCTTCCTTTTTTTACACTTCTCTTTGAAAGGTTGCATATCAGCAAAGTAGTCCAAAAATAACTGCACTGTGATGAGTCATTAGCAATTTCTCAGTGTACATATGTTAACCTGACCTGCCATATGTTAATTCATGCAATGCTGGCCCCACATATGGCAGCAGGAGATTCCCAAATGGTCACCCCTCCTGCACAGATCCTCATTTAATGTAAAACTTATCTTGGCCTCATCATTAACATTAGGTGAAGTTCAACCTCAAACCTACTTTCTTGATCAGTGGTCAAGATAAGGGATTGGAGAGTAGAGAAGAGGAGGCTACAATGATAAAGATGCATTGACTGAAGCCAGTTTGCATGTTCTGACAATGCTGTGGACCTCAGCTTCAGCTACTTTATACTGTACATGTCTCTTCCCCTCAGCTTCAACTGGTTTATGCGGCAAGTGTCTCTTCCCCTCAACTTCAACTGCTTTATGCGGCACATGTCTCTACATCTCAGCTTCAGCTGCTTTATGCTGTATGTGTCTCTATACCTCAGCTTCAGCTGCTTTATGCTATATAAATCTCTAAACCTCTGTCAGGGTGTGAAATAATGTGGGCTGGAAAAGAGTGACGATCCACTGGGTGACTCCAAGACAAAAATGGGTTTTTACCATCCATGAGAACAAGGGAATAGCACTACCAACACACCCTAACATAATCACAATAAAATTCCCTAGGGAACAGTGCAGGGCAAGTGTAACAGTTTGTTATTTTAATTTTTTTTATAATTATACAAGATTCTGTTTGGTACAATATCCTTTTAAGTTTCCCATCATGCCCTTGTCCTGCATCGCTCCTCCCTCTCTTTTCCCCTTTATAAGGGTCCCGATCCCGTTTCCTTTTCCCTTTGCTGCACTGCACACGCGGGAAGAGGTGAGGATCTAGTGGCAGGGTCCCTCGGGTTGACAAGTCAGTTGGTAAAATTATTTAATTTATTATCTAATACAGGTAGGGGTTGAAACATGTCTACATTATTTTGTTTCGTGTAGAGAGAGCGAGAGGGCTAGAGAGCGCGAGAGGTTTACTCCACCCTTCTAATTGTACCCAACAGGTATGTTTTCATTTGTATTAGTTTATTTAATTAACATTATTTTCTGTATTAACTCACATTTATGTTTTGTTTAAATAATGTGCGTGCCCTTTGTCCCTTTGCTGCACTGCACACGCGGGAAGAGAGAGAGCGAGAGGGCTAGAGAGCGCGAGAAGTATACCCAACAGGCTCAATAAAAAAAATTCAGGATCGACAGCGACGTCTGCTTTATCCCTTCCTCCTGTACCCCACACACCTGACAACTTCAGCAAACACAACGCAGAGAGTAGGCAAGAAGTGACACAGGTTACACGTGGTGCCGTGACTCGGATTCTGTGTGAGCGTCAGTGCGAGGAAGGCGGACGGAGAGCGACGCAGGAAGAGCCAGCTGTTAGGCACTGATCAGGACACGTCTTCAGCGTTCACACTTTTGGACAGCTTCATGTCAGTAAGGTTATTCGATGCTTAGCAGGCTGTGCTCCTGACGGTCGGTTAGTAATTAATTTACTGTTATTTATTTTTATATTGAGCTGCTGTTTATTTAGCGAACCGCGATTTGTACTTGCTTGCAATTCCACCAGGAGTGCTTGCCTAATATATGCTGTTGGTAATATTCGGTGCCCATTGTTTAAGATAAGTCATTTTGGGAAAAATTCTATTGGATTTTTTTTTTCCATTTTCTTAACTACACAGTTAATGTCAACGTGGTGCAACTTAACTCTCTGAGATTGACTGCCCCCCCCAGCAGCTGGGTACTCTTATGCTCTATCAGTGTAGAAGCATAACCTGACTGGGACATCTTTTTTCTTTTTCTCTCTCTCTGCCAGCTTTGATTCCTTAGGCATTTATCTATTTTTTTTTATTTCATACATTTTTTGGGGGCTATGGATAGTGAGGGCTTATTTGATATGGGTGGTCTATTTAGCCCGGTTAGGGGTTTTGCTGCACATGGTTTCGGTAGGGGACGGGCCTTGTCTTTGCCTAGTGATGGGAGGGATGGAGTAGCGCCTGTTGTGGGGAGTACTGCTGTCCAGGCAGAACGGCATTACTCGGGGCCCGATACTTCCACTCCTGTCTCGCGGTCTCACCCCGACCCTATCCAGTTTGTATCACCTGATGCGCTAAGTGGCATAATCACTGACCTAGCAAAACAGATTGGGGATAATATTGTAGCTAACCTGTCCACCATGCACCAGCCCAGTGGTAGTCAGCCATTTACTCACCTGTCTAACCAGTCTGCTAATGGCTCTAGACCTTCACAGCTGAGGGTGGTAGTGCAGCCGAGTTCAGAGCCACCCCCATTTTTTAAAGGGGACGGATCTGCCAAGTTCTTCATACATGAGTGGACAGACATGATGGAGAACTATGCTGCCAAGATGTCATACACTTCCCATAGTGAGATGTATGAATTCCTGATGAGCAGGTTGGCTGGGAGGGCAAGAGATACTGTTACGGTGTCACTTCGCAGCCAGGTTGGGCTAGCGCCTGCCGAACTGCCCTCAGCAGTCATTGACATCCCGAGACACCACTTTAGTGACTTTGCCCACTCGAACATTCCTATGAAGGACTTTTATAATACCCTTCCGAGAGCTGGTGAGTCTGCTCTGGACTACTGGGTAAGGCTTAATAAATCCATTGATGCTGTGGACGAATGCCTTCGAAGGAGGGGGAAGTGTGTTGAAGATCCTAGTGTTGAGGCTGTGATGATGTTCATAGCACATTGCCCAGACCCCAACCTCGCTGTTTCTTTTAAGTTTAAGCCTGCAGAGAAGTGGTCTGCTGCAGAGGTGCAAGAACAGTTGGACAATCACATGAGTAGTATGAGGTTTCCTGTTGCGGCAACTGGTCGCCCCCAGTGTGTGTCAGCTCATGGACAGAGTGTGGATGTGTCACCTTCACCATGTTGTAACTGTAAGCTGGCCCAGCAGCCTTCACTCAACTTGGGCATTTCCCCAGCCAGTTTTTGTGCTAGTGTTAGTGATTCCTTTCCGACTAAAGTTGACCAGGCTGCTGCAACGTCCCCATCTACAGCCCTAAACCCAACTGTTCCGTTTGGCGTCTACCTGCCTGATTTAGCGTTAAGCCAGTTAGCCACTATGTTTGACAGTGTTTTAGCCAGGTGTTCAGCTGCCTTACCAGTATCCACTGTAGCAAGCACCCACCAGTCCTGGCGTTCACGGAACTCAATTAATGGGCCCTGCAAGGTCTGTCAGGTGCAAGATCATTCTACTTACGCTCACTGTAAGCGAGAACGGTTGTGCCGACAATGTTTCAGTCCTGACCACTTCAGGAACCGGTGCCCGCACTCCTCTTCCTTACCTCCTGTGGCTGGGTCATTGTCATCCCCAGGGGCTGCTTTAAACTAGCCAGCTCATGTCAGGGGAGGGGTGACGTGGGCGAAGCGGTGAACTCCCTCACCGAACCCATTGACCTGAAGTCCATTTATGAATCATGTTCCAGCTCGCTCCCTCGTGACAAGGCGGTTATCTTTGTGGGATCACAGAGACTTGAAGGAGCTGGTGAACTATTTTATGCTCCAGTAACAATCAGCAGCAGACATGTGTTCAGGGGCATGCTTGACTCTGGCAGCATGTCATGCACTCTCAGTGAAGAGGCGGTGTCCAGTCTGGTGGCAGCTGGTGTGCCTATACATCCTCAGGCTGTGCCTGACCAAGTGGTTCTCGTGGGATGCGGTGGCTTGACGACAAAGCCTAAAGGCATTTACGAACTAGAAATTGAAATTTATGGTTTGCAGTTTTCGGTACCAATGCTTGTTGTTTCTGGCCAGAAGGACGATCTTATTGTTTGCAGTAACTTTCTTAGATCTGTCATTCAGTCAATGAAATCTTCCGAAAAATATTGGAAGCTCATTTCTTCTGATTCTAGTGATGCTGAGTGTGAGCAGTTTCTCCAGCTCCTCAGTTGTATATCCTGCTGGCTTGGCCGAGTTCTGCCCACCAAAGTGGGTATAGTGAAGTTGGCCCAGGCAGTCACACTGCTCCCACGGTATGAGCACATTGTGTGGGGGAAGCTGCCACCAGATGCTCCGCTCTCACCTGGAAGCACTGTTATAGTAGGGCCAACCCCCTCTCATTCCACGCCCAAGAACATTCTAGTGGAGTGGGTTGTCACACTGATGTGGGGGGATCGATGGGTTCCTATGAAAATCTTGAATACTTCTCAGACCACTATCACTTTGCGGCGCAATGCTAAGTTGGCAGAGGTGTTTCCCTGTCTGGCGCTGGAAGATTTGTGTTTGACACAAAGCCAGTGTGAAAATGCACTAGTCCCTGATGGTGCTTGCCCCGGCCCACCCAGCGTGTCTGATCCAGAACTGAGGCTGCGTGATTCTGGTTTGGATGGCATTGATATTGACGGGTGTGAAGTATTAGTCGATTGGAAACAGAAACTGGCTGACCTCGTTCTCTCATACCAGGATGTCTTTTCCAGGGGGAAATTGGACTGTGGAGAGGCTCGAGATTTTGTGCATCGTATTCGGTTGTCTGATGACAAGCCGTTCAGATTACCCTACAGTCGTGTGCCCCCTGCCCATTACTAGCAGTTGCGAGAGGTCTTGACAGAGATGGAAATGAGGGACATTATCACCAAGTTTGTGAGTGAGTTTGCCTCACCCTTGGTGGTTGCTTGGAAGAGGGATGGAGGACTGCGCATATGCACTGACTTTCGCATGCTAAATGCAAAGTGAAGGATGCCCACCCATTGCCTCACCAAGCCGATTGCCTTGCAGCCGTTGGCGGTAATGGCTTTTTCAGCACGATGGACCTCACGTCGGGGTTCTATAACATCCCTTTGCATGAAGCTGATTACACAGCTTTCACGACGCCCTTAGGGCTGTACGAATACAACTGTCTGCCCCAGGGCCTCTGCAACAGCCCGGCGTCATTCATGCGCATGATGCTTAGCATTTTTGGGGACCTCAACTTCTCCAGTCTGCTCTGCTATTTGGATGACCTTCTTGTGTTTGCGCTGTCAGAGAGTGAGGTCTTCAAACGCTTTGAAGTGGTGTTCTCATGCTTACGGGCAAACAACTTGAAACTCTCCCAGAAGAAGTGCCACTTCCTTAGGAGTTCCGTCAGGTTTTTGGGACATGTAGTGAGTGCCGATGGTGTTTCTGTCGACCAAGAGAAGGTGAAAGCCATTGTGGACTTCAGGGAGAGGGACTTGATGGAGGAGGATGGGTGTACCCCTTCCCAGAGGAGGGTGCGATCCTTCCTCGGAATGGTTATGTTCTACCAACATTTCATTCCTGGCTGTTCGTCCTTAGTGAAGCCCCTGTTTGGGTTGACTGCTGGTCAGAAGCAGATACGTAGAGGGGCCAGAGGGCATAGGAAACCCGGAACGTTTCGTGGGCTGACCCCCCTGGACTGGACGCCGGCCTGTGCAAAGGCTTTTGCTGATTTGAAGCAGGCTCTGCTGGAGAGTGTTATACTGGCACACCCAGACTTTGACCGGCCATTCATTTTGTCAACTGACGCTTCGCTGGATGGTCTGGGGGCAGTGTTGTCTCAGGTGGCTGGAGGGGAAGATTAAGCCAGACCGATCGCCTTCGCTAGTAAGTCGCTCACACGCAGCCAGGCTAATTACCCTGCTCACCGCCTGGAATTCTTAAATACACACACAAAATCTGGCTAACGAGGGAGCAGGAGTGAGACATAACCCAGACAATCAATCAAAAAGGGCACAGGGCAACAAGCAACAGGTGGGGCTATTTAACAATAATGAACACAGAACTAGGAACCTTAACAGACATTAAACTAAGAGACATTAACCAGACACTAGGAATACAATGCAATGCTAATTAATCAGAGAACAAAACATGCAAAACAAAATAGAACACGAGAAGGGCAAACCTAGGACAGGAAAAATAAGACAGAAAATAACAAACACTGGGGAACAGAAAACCAATAACTACAACAAACACCAGGAACAACAAAAACCCAATAATTAAACAAAACAGATGAGGTTGGTTCCAAGGTATCCTCAAACCCATGACTGGCAGATTCTTAGTTTCTGCGCCGCATGCTCAGCCCATTAAGTCATGTAGCAATCCAATGAACAAGGAGAACACACTGGGGCTGAAAGGCAAATGACAGGGAGGAGAACAGAATGGCAAGCAATACCTGCTGAATACCTGGAGAAGGCACAGAGGGTGGAGTTAGATGGCACCAACCCTGACAACCTCAGGTTCAGCTGCTTTATGCTGTACGTGCCTCTATATATCAGCTTCAGTTGCTTTAAACAGTATGTGTCTCTTAGCTACCTGAGTTTCTCTAATAAAGCACAAATTGCTCTTTTCTGTGTCCATCTTCATGGAGACCCAATATCAAAGAAACACATCAGGCACAAGAAAATAAGACAGTGGCTGAAATATACATACAGTAGATATAAAAAGTGTACACACTCCTGGTAAAATGCCAGGTTTTTGTTATGTTAAAAAATGAGACCAGGATAAATCATTTCAAAACTTTCCCCACCTTTAATGTGACCTATAACCTGTACAATTCAATTGAAAAACAAACAAATTTGTTAGGGGGAAAAAATTACAAATTGAGAACTATAACCAGGAAAAAGATTAAGGTTTTGGAATGACCCTTTAATCTTTTTCTGATGATTGTTTAAATTTTTTTAAAGATTAAAGTTTTGGAATGACCTACCCAGGTGGGCCCACCACCTGCAAGGGGAATGTCATGGGTTTGGTGCGATGTGGATTGGGTGGCGGCCAAGGGAGACCCTGGCAGACCGGTCCCCGGCTAACTAACCTGGCTTTCGGGACATGGAATGTCACCTCTCTGGTGGGAGCCTGAGCTTGTGCGTGAGGTTGAGAGATACCGACTAGATATAGTCGGGCTCACCTCAACACATAGCATGGGCTCTGGAACCAATCTCCTGGAGAGGGGCTGGATACTCATTTCTTCTGGAATGCGGTGGGTGAGTGACGCCGGGCTGGGGTGGGGCTACTGGTGGCCCCACAGCTTGGTGCATTAACATCAGAGTTTATCCTGGTAAACGAGAGGGCTGTCTCTCTGCGCCTTCGGGTCGGGGAGAGGTCTCTGACTGTCATTTGAGCCTATGCATTGAATGACAGTTTAGAGTACCCAGCTTTCTTGGACTTTGGATTCCATCGTTTTGCTGGGGGACTTCAACACTCATGTGGGCAACGACAGTGTGACCTGGAAGGGGGTGATTGGGAGGAACGGACTCCCTGATCTGAACCCGAGTAGTGTTCTATTGTTGGACTTCTGTGCAATGCATGGTTTGTCCACAACGAATGAACACCATGCTCGAGCATAAGGCTGTCCATAAGTGGATATGGTATGAACATACCCGGGAAACCAGGTTGATGATCAATTTTATAATTGTATCAGCTGATCTGCGGCCTTCAGTCTTGGACACTTGGGTAAAGAGAGAGGCAGAGCTGTCAACTGATCACCACCTGGTAATAAATTGGCTCAGGTGGCAGGGGAGGAAGCTGGTCAGACCTGGAAGGCCCAAGCGTATAGTGAGGGTTGGCTGGGAATACGTAACAGAGGCTCCTCTTCACCAGATCTTCAACTCACACCTCCGGCAGAACCCCAACTGCATACCGGGGGAGGTTGGGGACATGAATGGACATTGCTCCAGACCTCCATTGTGGAAGCGGCCGTACAGATCTGTGGCTGCAGGGTGGTTGGTGCCAGTCGTGGTGGAAACCCCCGTACCTGATGGTGGACACCAGAGGTGAGGGGGGCTGTCAAGCTGAAGAAGGAGGCCTACCGGGAATTATTAGCCCGGGGGTCTCTGGAGGCAGCTGACCGGTACCGGCAAGCCAGGTGGAATGCGGCTCGGGCGGTTGCGGAAGCGAAAATCTAGGCGTGGGAGGAGTTTGGTGAGGCCATGAAAAGTGACTTTGAGTCGGCCTCAAAAAGGTTCTGGCAAACCATCCATAATATCAGGAGGGGGAAGCAGCTCCTGGTTCCTACTATTTTGAGTAGGGAGGGGGTGCTGTTGACCTCACCTGGGGACATCACCCGGAGGTGGAAGGAATACTTTGAGGACCTCCTAAACCCTGCCTCAGATACATCTATGCGAACTGCCTTTGAGACATCTGAGGGCACAGAGCCCGAGGGGGCTGGAGTGGACTTGCCCATCACTGGGGCTGAGGTGGCCAGGGTGGTTAAAGACCTACGTGATGGCCGGGCCCCGGGGGTGGATGAGATTCACCCGGAGTGCCTAAAGACTTTGGATGTTGTGTGGCTGTCATGGCTGACACTTCTCAACAGCGTGTGGAGGTCAGGGACAGTGCCGCTGGATTGGCAGACTGGGGTGGTGGTCCCCTTATTTAAGAAAGGGGACCAGAGAGTGTGTTCCAACTACAAGGGGATCACACTTCTCAGCCTTCCTGGGAAAGTCTATTCCGGGGTACTGGAGAGGAGGGTAAGATAGATAGTCGAAAACAATGCAGTTTTTGTCCTGGCCGTGGAACACTGGACCAGCTGTATACCCAAGGGTACTGGAGGGTGCCTGGGAGTTTATCCATCCAGTCTACATGTGTTTTGTGGACTTACAACCGTGTTCCCCGAGGTGCTCTGTGGAGGGTGCTTTGGTAATATGGGGCTCGGGGCCCGCTACTGTGGGCGATTCGGTTCCTATATGAACGGAGCAGAAGCTTGGTCCGCAATGCCGGTAATAAGTCAGATGTGTTCCCAGTGCGTGTTGGACTCCGCCAGGGCTACCCTTTGACTCCGGTCCTGTTTGTAATATTTATGGACAGGATATCTAGGCGCAGCCAGGGTGTTGAGGGTGTCCAGTTTGGTGGCCTCAGGATTGCGTCGCTGCTTTTTACAGATGATGTGGTCCTGTTGGCTTCATCTGCTGGGGACCTCCAGCGAGACTTGGGGGGGTTTGCAGCTGAGTGCAAAGCGGCGGGGGTGAGGATTAGCACCTCAAAGTCCAAGACCATGGTTCTCAGCCAGAAATAGATGGATTTCCCTCTTCAGGTCAGGGAGGAGGTACTGCCTCAAGTGGAGGAGTTCAAGTACCTTGGGGTGTTGTTCTTGAGTGATGGTAGAAGAGATTGAGAAGTGGTTAGATGGATTATGAGCTGGATAGACGGATCGGAGAAGCGTCTGCAGTTTTGCAGGCGCTTAACCGGTTTGTCATGGCCAAAAAAGAACTAAGCCTGAAAGCAAAGCTCTCGATCTACTCGTCCATCTTCGTTCCTACCCTCACCTATGGTCATGAGCTGTGGTAGTGACCGAAAGAATGAGATCGCGGATACAGGCAGCTGAAATGAGGTTTCTCCGCAGGGTGTCTGGGCTCTGCCTTAGAGATAGGGTGAAAAGTTCGGCTATCCAGGAGAGTCTCCGAGTAAAACTGTTGCTCCTTCACATCGAAAGGAGCCAGTTGAGGTGGTTTGGACACCTGGTGCGGATGCCTCCTGGGCGGTTACCTGGAGAGGTATTCCGTGCATGTCCTAAAGGAGGGGGCCCTGGGGCAGACCCAGGATGCGCTGGAGGGATTATATCTCTCGGCTTGCCAGGGAACGCCTCGGCATCACCCCCGGAGAATTGGTAGAGGTGGTTGGGGAGGGGGAGGTCTGGGTATCTCTCCTGAAGTTGCTACCCCCACGACCTGGATCCCAGATAATCGGGTGGTGATGGATGGATGGATGGAATGACCCAGTCAAAGCCCAGACCTAAATCCAATAGAAAATCTGTGGGGTTTTCTGAAGAGGGCTATGTACAAAGGATGCCCTTGCAATCTAATAGATTTGGAGCGCTTTTGCAAGGGAATATTGGCAGATATTGCCAATTCAAAATGTGGCATGCTGGTAGACTCTTACCCAAAAAGAGTGAATACTGTAATTAAATCAAAAGGTCCTTCAACAAAGTATTAGTTTCTTACTTATGCAACAAGCTTATTGTGTGTGTGTCTATATATGGTATATATACACATTCCTCCTAACAGATTTGTTTTTTTTCCAGTTGAATTGTACATGTTGTATGTTACATTACTGGTGGGAAAAAGATTCATCGTGGTCTCATTTTGTTTACATCACAAAAACCTGCCATTTTAACAGGGATGTGTACACTTTTTATATCCACTGCACATACAACCACAGAAAATTAAGAGACCACTCTATATTTCTAAGCAAATCTGTGTTTTTAAATCCTGGTTTAATCGTGGTTCTGCTGTCAGAAGGCTACACTGAGCAGCAGGTTGCTTCCAGGTAAAAATTTCTAAGACAGCAGTACACAAGAACAAAGTGAAGCAGGAGACATTCGGAATAATCAGAAATCAGCCAGGTAAAGGGCGTAAGCGACATTCTAATGCCAGAGATGAACATTAACTTATTCAACAGGTTCTCATGAATTGTAAGATAGCATCAATTGACCTTCAAATGGAATGGGAAACATTAAGTGCAGGTATGAAGTGAACTCCTAGGAGAAATAGGAAAGAGCCAGGCTGCCGTTTGCAAAAACGGATTCACACCCAGAAATTGAGAAATAAGTGAGTGTCCTGTGGTCTTTTTCCACGGCAGTATTTGGTTACGGCTCCCAAAAACCACAACTTTTCTTTGCTTTTCTTTGTGGTATTCTAGGTACAACAGTGTGGACTATATTAAAAAGTATTCTATGTACATTATTTTAATAAGGCATATGATAAACATAGGTCTCAGCATAAATTCTGCTTGCTCTCAGTCTTGCAAAATTGTCCTGAAATGACTCTATTCTGCAGCCTTTGTCACGGCGGGCACCAGGAAGCAGGCGAAGGAAGCCGTGAATACAAACAAAAGAGCTTTATTTCTGGGGTAACACACTCCAAGACATGTAACGTTAATGACCGGACCGGGGAAACAAACGTAACGCGGACTTAAATACAAAGAACCAATGACAGCAATGGGAAACAGCTGGTGAACACAGGGAATCCACACGAGGTTAACGAGTAGGCGTGGTTGACGAGGGGGCAGGACGAGCGGGGCAGGAAAGAACCCCCCCCCCCCCCAAAGGCGCGCACTCCGGGCAAAGGGGCAGCACAAGGGATGCAGGCCAGAACAGGACAGCACCTGGGGAGACAAAAGCAAAAACATCAACGGGACACAGGAAACAGCACAGACACGCAAAACAGGCACAGGGAGACCAACTCAGACA
>JAODLD010000261.1:0-14339 GCA_026781065.1 Mormyrops boulengeri | reverse complement strand
GCCTGGGAACACCTCGGGATTCCCCCAGAGGAGCTGGACGAAGTGGCCGGGGAGAGGGAAGTCTGGATTTCCCTGCTGAGACTGCTGCCCCCGCGACCCGATTTCGGATAAGCAGAGGATAAGGGATAAATGGATGGATGTAATTACATTTTAATAAATTCCCAATTACAGCTACAATCGATTAATGCATTCTTTTAACGTATAATAATAACAGCTGTGAATAATTATTTATTATTCATTTTTTTTAATTGTGACTCCTGACCTGAGTTTCTGCAGCTGACATTTAGGATCCTTCAGTACAGCAGAGAGCTGTATCACTCCTGAGTCTCCTGTGTTATTGTCACTCAAATCCAGCTCTCTCAGGTGTGAGGGGTTTGACCTCAGAGCTGAAGCCAGAGAAGCACAGCCTGTATCTGTGACTCTACAGCATGACAACCTGTAAAGAGAAGGAGAGAAACTCTTCACTCTCTCAGCTCTGGACAAACAGCTCAGTTCAGTGAGGACAGTATCTGCATTAAAATATATTTATTGTTAAACAGCGAAATTACTATTTATAATGAAACAGTTATCTCATTTAACAGATAATTGCAATGAATATATAAAATAATTTCATGCTTATTATACATTGTTACACAAATATTCTTCCAAAGAAACAGTCTGACTACTAACCTGAGTATCTGCAGCTGACATTTAGGATCCTTCAGTACAGCAGAGAGCTGTATCACTCCTGAGTCTCCTGTGTTATTGCAGCTCAGATCCAGCTCTCTCAGGTGTGAGGGGTTTGACCTCAGAGCTGAAGCCAGAGAAGCACAGCCTGTATCTGTGACTCTACAGTCTGACAACCTGTAAAGAGAAGGAGAGAAACTTCACTCTCAGCTCTGGACAAACAGCTCAGTTCAGTGAGGAAAGTGTTTATATTTCAAACATTTAAATTTAATCAAATAGCTAATTTACTACTAATTATGAAGCAGTTCATTTTATCACAGAGTTAGAAAAAAATTATATAATTATCTCAGTTTAAACATTGTTATACACATTTGCTTGTAAACAGTCTGACTCCTAACCTGAGTATCTGCAGCTGACATTTAGGATCCTTCAGTACAGCAGAGAGCTGTATCACTCCTGAGTCTCCTGTGTTATTGCAGCTCAGATCCAGCTCTCTCAGGTGTGAGGGGTTTGACCTCAGAGCTGAAGCCAGAGAAGCACAGCCTGTATCTGTGACTCCACAGCCTGACAACCTGTAAAGAGAAGGAGAGAAACTCTTCACTCTCTCAGTGCTGGACACACAGCTCAGGTCAGTGAGGAAAATATCTGCATTGCAATATATTTATTGTATATAATAATTTCATGCTGTTTAAATATTCATACAAATTTTCTTGCAAAGAAACAGTTTGACTCCTAACCTGAGTTTCTGCAGCTGACATTTAGTATCCTTCAGTACAGCAGAGAGCTGTATCACTCCTGAGTCTCCTGTGTCATTGTAGTTCAGATCCAGCTCTCTCAGGTGTGAGGGGTTTAAACTCAGAGCTGAAGCCAGAGAAGCACATCCTGTATCTGTGACTCTACCATGAGACAAACTGTAAAGAGAAGGAAAGAAACTCTTCACTCTCTCAGCTCTGTTCAATGAGAAAAATATCTGCATTGCAATATATTTATTGTTAAATAGCTAATTTACTATTAGTACTGTAATGTAACGGTTACGTAATTTAACGGATAGGTGCAATTAATGTGTACAGTCTGGCTACAAACCTGAGTTTCTGTAGCTGACATTTAGGATCCTTCAGTACACCACAGAGCTGAATCACTGTGGAGTCTCCTGTGTTATTGTAGCTAAGATCCAGCTCTCTCAGGTGTGAGGGGTTTGACCACAGAGCTAGAGCCAGAAAAGCACAGCCTTTTTCTGTGACTCTACAGTCTGACAACCTGTAACGAGAAGGAGAGAAACTCTTCACTCTCTCAGCTCTGGACCCATAAATCAGTTCATTAAGGAAACACCATCATGACAGCACCTCTCTGGGATCTACACACACGTGTCACTCTGACTGACGGACAGGTGTCTGTGTGTCTCTGCCTGCTACAGCCTGAGTGACGCTTCTGTCCTTCTTTTGTCTTTCTGTTTGTTTGGTTCGGTTTTCACCCTCCTGTTGTTCACATTCAGAGACCTCACCCGCTGCCATTCACCCCATCCCACAGGATTTATAATAAAATATATTTATATTTAAACAAATTACCAATTTCCAGTTGAAGCCACAATTAATTTATCTATTATTTTAACATATACTACCCAAAGATGGGAATAATTATTTCTTATTCAATTTGTTGCTTGCAAGGAAACATTCTGACTATTAACCTGAGTCTCTCCAGCTGACATGCAGGATCCTTCAGTATAGTAGAGATCTGTCTCACTCCTGAGTCTCCTGTGTTATTGTAGCTCAGATCCAGCTCTCTCAGGTGTTCGGGGTTTGACCTCAAATCTGAAGCCAGAGAAGCACAGCCTGTATCTGTGACTCTACAGCCAGACAACCTGAAAAGAGAAGGACAGAAACTCTTCACTCTCTTAGCTATGAAGACACAACTCAGTTCAGTGAGGAAAGTGTTTGCATTGCAATATATTTATTGTTAAATAGTTAATAATCCATCCATTCTCTGAAACCACTGAATCGCAACTAGGATCGCGTGGGGGACTGGAGCCTATCCCGGGAACAATGGGCACCAACCCAGGGCAGTCACCAACACACTGCAGGACACATACACTCACAGGGCCAATTTCGACACACCAATCAGCCTATCCTGCACGCTTTTGGACCGTGGGAGGAAATCAGAGCCCCCGGCGAAAACCCACACGAATACAGGGAGAGCATGCAAACTCCACACAGAAAGGACCTTGGACCAAACCCAGGACCTTCTTGCTGTGAGGGAGCAGTGCTAACCACTGCACCACCACGCCGCCCCACTGATGATATTGTTATACAAATTCTCTTTTGATTGCTGACAATATGGAAAAACTCACCTGAGTGACCTGATTTTACATTGTGGATTCACCAGCCCAGCAGAGAGCAGCTTAACACCTGAATCCTGCAGGTCATTGTCACTCAGATCCAGCTCCCTCAGACATGATGAGTTTGAGCTGACAGCTGAAGACAACACTTCACAACTGGTCTCAGTAAGGTTACAGCTGTTCAACCTGAAAAGAAAGCATGTTAAATTAGATATCTCCACACACCCCTGACTTTACACATCCTACAAACCTCTCTTTTCAGGCACCTTAGGGTGACTAAAATTCCTATATCGCTCTGTATTTTGTATTGCATTGTATTGTCATTGAATTCCATTGATTTCGACCGCATTTGATTTTGTCCCTTATTTGCACTGTTGTCGGTCCTATTGTCCCCCCGACACTGAAACTGAATGCAGCTCAGGCCATGGTACATGATACAATGCTGGTTACATTAACAGATCTCTATGTTGGGAGGATTTCCACATAAAGTCAGTTTTGTATAATATGTGCACTGTTCACTTACTGTTCTTATATAAACATAAATAACAATCCTAAACATCCACAGAAACTTTGTATTTTTTCAGTATTCAAAACCCCAAAAAATATACTTTTCTGTTGCACACTGCATTTTTTATTTACTGTATTTTTAATTTATTAATAGCTTACTAACATTAATAAAATAAATTACCATATATTTTATGCAATTCCTGAGGATGAAAGATGATAACATTCAGTTATACTCTACAGGTATTATGAAGACAGTGTAACACCACAAGTGACTCAGGACTCACAGTGCTGTTCTGGACGCCTTGACCACAGGCAGCAGCCTCAGAAGACCTTCATCTGATCTGATGTATTTTTTCAGGTCAAACACATCCAGCTCCCCTTCTGAAGTCAGCAGCACAAAGACCAGAGCTGACCACTGTGCAGCTGAGAGGCTTTCTGTCTAAAGTCTTCCTGACTTCAGGTAACTTTGGACTTCCTCAACTAGAGAGGTGTCATTTAATTCATTCAGACAGTGAAACATATTTATTGTCCTTTCTGAGGAGAGATTCTCCCTAATCTTCTCCTTGATGTAGCTGGATGTTCTTTGTGTGTCATGGGATCTAATTTCTGATTGTGACAGAATGCCTTGTAAAAGAGTCTGACATGAGTCCACTGACAGACCAAGCAGGAAGCGGAGGTAGAGATCTAAGTGTCCAGTCTTACTCTGTAAAGCTTCATCCACTGCTTTCTTTAGTAGATCAGTGAAGGTGTTTTTTTGGAGTGAAGCTAATGTGGAGAAGTTGAATTTCTGGTTGTCATGATTAAAACAAACATACAAAGCAGCCAGGTACTCCTGAATACTCAAATGTACAAAGCAGTAAACCTTCTGTTTATGCAATCCAGTCTCCTCTTTAAACATTTCTGTGCACATTCCAGAGAAGACTGAAGCTTCACTCACATCAATGCCACTTTTTCTCAGATCTTTCTCATAGAAGACAAGATTGCCATTTTGGAGGTTCTGGAAAGCCAGCTTCCCCAGTTTCAAAAGGAATTCTTTATTTACTCTTAATGATTCTGAAAAGGGCTCTGTTGTTTGTTTTCTGAGATAGTTCTGATTTTCCAAGGATGTATGAAAGATGACAAAATGTGTGTACATCTGAGTAAGAGTTCTGGGGATTTTGCCACTCCCTGCTTCACTAAGCAGCCTCTCAAGAACCGTGGCTGAAATCCAGCAGAAGACTGGTATATGGCACATGATGTACAGGCTCCTTGATGACCTCACATGTGAGATAATCCTGCCAGCCAGATATTGATCACTGAATCGCTTCCTGAAGTACTCCTCCTTCTGAGGATCACTGAATCCTCGTATCTCTGTTACTTGATGGACACAGTCAAGGTGGATCTGACTGGCTGCTGCCGGGCGAGAAGTTATCCAGAGGAGAGCAGAGGGAAGTAGATTTCCTTTAATGAGGTTTGTCAGTAACACATCTAATGATTCCGGCTCTGCTACATCAAAGCAGCTCTCATTGGTCTGGAAATCTAAAGGAAGGCGACACTCATTCAGACCATCAAAGATAAACAATATTTTGCAATCACAAAGTCGAGCAGGTCCAAGGTCTTTGATTTCTGGGAAGAAGTGGTAGAGTAGTTGTATCAGACTGTATTCTTTCTCCTTCAGTAGATTCAAATCACGGAAAGGTAGTGGAAATACAAAATGAATATCCTGATTTGCTGATCCTTGAGCCCAGTCAAGAATAAATTTCTGCACAGTGACTGTTTTTCCAATACCAGCCACGCCTCTTGTCAGCACAGTTCTGATCTGTGTCTTTTGTCCAGGTTGTGCTTTAAAGATGTCATTACATTTGATCACAGTCTCCTGTGCTGTAGGTCTCTTGGATGATGTCTCAATCTGTGTGTCCTCATGCTGATCATTCACAGCTCCGGTTCCACCTTCAGTTATGTAGAGTTCTGTGTAAATCTGATTGAGCAGAACTGATTTTCTTTGCTTAGCTTGTCCTTCAAACACATACTGAAACCTCTTTTTCAGTGTTTGTTTTAGTTTATACTGAGAAATCATCTTTGTTTCACCTGTAAAAACAAATTTTCATGATTATATATTTCAGGTGTTTAAATTCACCCTCTAAAAACTTGATGTCTAAGTTTTTTACAGCTATAAAATAACATATTCGTGCTGATTTAAAATAACACGTTAGCAAACATGACTAATGTTTTTTACCCCTTAAAACCTTCAGCTGTCTGCCCAGCATTCACCTAACACGATCCTGTCATTTCCGACAGACCTTGCGAGATACCAGAGCTAACTCTGACTACTCTTTGTAAAACAAAGTTAAAGCATTTAAATTCACCCTCAAAATCTTGATGTCTAAGTTTACAGCTATATAATAGTCTGGCCCTCTTTCATCTCTAACAAGAAAAGATCGACGCGTAGTGGGTACTTAGAGATCAGAATTCTCAGGGCAGATGTGCTCTTATTCTGAAGGCTTGTTTGGACTTCCGGTTTTTTGATATCTCAGCAGCAACGAGATCTTCCGGTCCTCTTCTTCTTCTTGTTGCTAATAAAAGTGCTTCATCCCTTTCACGGACTAAGGAACTGTCTCCTGTCTTTTTCTTCTCGCCATGTTGGTGACCCCGACGTCTCCTCGTACGTGTTCGAGATTTCCTTCAGCATGACAGCTAATGCTATGGCTTTAAAGCTGCCGGACTTCTGGCGTGACAATGCCACTGTGTGGTTCGCACAGGCTGAAGCTCAGTTCGCCGACCAGGGCATCACGCAGGACGACACAAAATACCATTACGTTGTTGCTGCACTGGACAACGCCACAGCATCGCGGGTGGTGAACTTTCTCCAAGATCCCCCAGTGGACGGCAAGTATGAAGCTTTTAAATCGCTGCTGCTCGCAACTTTAGAATTGTCGGAGCCGGAGCGGGCACGTCGGCTTCTCGCCATGCCCTCCTTGGAAGACCAGAAACCGTCCGAGCTTTTGGACCACATGCTGTCTTTGCCGGCTCCCATTCACTCGGCTCTAGCGAGTTCCCCAGTTACAGATTTCCGCAAGTTGGCGAGAGGAGCGGACAGAGTTTACATTGCCGGTCGGCAGTCCTGCGCCATGCTGGACCTGCTGATTTCACTTTTTCTGCCCCTGTTGTCGTTGCTGCGGCTCAGCGTGACTGTAAGTCCGGTCACTGTTTCTACCATGCCCATTCACTGCTTTTGTGGACCACAAGCCATTAGTGGCCGCAATGAGCAAAATTTCGGACCCTCGGTCTGCACGTCAGCAGCGTCAGCTGGGGTTCATTTCCGAGTTCACCACAGACATCCATCATGTTGCTGGCAAACACAATGTGGTGGCTGATTGCCTTTCACGTTCCGTGGTTGGTTCTGTCCACCTTGGTCTAGATTATGCACTAATGGCAGCGGACCAGGCAGCTGACAGTGAGATTCGGGGGTTGCGGTCTGCTGACACTGGTCTGCAGCTCCAGGATGTGCCCTTCGGTGAGGAGCTAGGGATCACGCTACACCTCACCACCGCTTATCACCCGCAAGCTAACGGGTTGTGTGAGAGCTTTCACCGCTCTCTGAAGGCTGCCCTTCGTGCGTCTCTTCAGGGTTCTTCTTGGACAGGTTGGCATGGGTTTTGCTGGGTTTGCGGACCGCTCCGAAGGCTGACCTGCAGACTTCCTCCGCTGAGGTGATGTACGGACAGCCCTTGCGGGTACCTGGTGATTTTCTACCAGATGCGTCGGTTTCTTGGTCGGCCTCACAGCGGCGCTCAGTTTTTCGAGACACTGCGGCCGCTTTTGTTCCAAAACCATGTCGCATCATGGTTTCCCGCGATCTCAAGTTCTCCCAAATCTGCCCGGTGCCCATTTTGTTTTTGTTCGGCATCATGCCCATCGTGACCCTTTGCGCCCCCCCCTACGATGGGCCTTTTCGTGTGCTGCAGCCTGTGGACAAGTTTTTTGTTTTGGAAATGGGTGGTAAGGCCAACCGTTTTTCTATGGACCGTTTGAAGCCGGCCCATTTAGATTTAGATGCCCCAGTGCCGCTCGGCCAGCTTCCTCGTAGGAGTCGCCCGTGCTGTTCAGTCCCGTCACCAGCACCAGCCCCGGTTGGGCCTGCTCCTGTGGACGATACTGTGAGCAGGTCAGGATGGGTGATCACACCCTCTAAGAAGTGGGGTCCTCTGCCTCTGTGAATTCTGGGGGGGCCTGTGTAGCCGGTTCCTAGAGATCAGAATTCTCAGGGCAGATGTGCTCTTATTCTGAAGGCTTGTTTTGACTTCCGTTTTTTTGATATTTCGGCGGCAACCGGATCTTCTGGTCTTCTTCTTCTTGTTGTTGCAAATAAAAGTGCTTCATCCCTTTCACGGATTAAGCAACTGCCTCCTGTCTTTTTCCTCTTGCCACAGATGAGTCCGTAGCAACATTAAAGCATTTAAAGTCATCCTGCTAAAAGTTTTTTTATTTTTAAAATTTTTTATTCCTTAAAACATATTTAAAATAGAACATTAAGAAATACAGATAATGTCTTTGTATTCTTTTAAAGACTATTGAAACCGTTTTGCTATAAGGCTGCCCTCTGCGTGAACAGCGGTGAAACGCCATGTGTTTCTTTCACATGACATACTTAAAACATTATTAGTTTATTTACCAAATTATTAGTTTATTTACCAGTAATCGCATGGAATAAGAGGGTCCTAAAATAAACTATTACTGACTGATTACTAGGAATTCCTGTCGTATGGAAACACATGGTCCTGTCAATCAAACCACATCTGCCCTATCAGCATAAAGGAACACCCCCCTCCCCCTGTGACATCATCAGAGCCTCAACTAAGCTCCACCCAAAGTGCTTCGTAATCTCTCTCTCGTTTGTTAATTCAGAAATACTGATGGGTTTTGGGAAACGCACATAGACCTCAGTCGTTCTTATGTCATTTGTTCTCTTGTTCATTATTTGCTATAATCGATCGCTTTCATGAAAGCCACCCCTGGTTAGTTTAATGTTAAAGAATCACACGTTTCAAAATATGATATTGCCACTAAACAGAATTTAAATAGAATCTAATTGTCATCTTTATGTGTGTGTATGTGTATGATTGTTTCAAGATTTTAAGATTCCACTTGATGAGTGAGGGTGTCACTGAACTGCTGATATTACATTCAGTGTTGCCTCATAATATTCAGCCTCAATCATGTTAAAATTTAACTGGTGAGCTGGCAATGTCATAATAATGCAAAACAATCACTATAAACCTATACAGTTGGAACACGATGGACAGATAAACAATCCAAAACTCTTACTCTGCTCCAGCCTCTCAGCGAGATCCATCTGATTCATGGTCCTCAGGATGTAGAGCGTGATCTTCAGAGCCCCTTCTCTGCCAGAGATCTTCTGCATCTTACCATCATTGTCCAACATACTGTCATCCTCCATCTGAGCCTCACAGCATGCTGGGTAATCCTGACTCAGATATTTCTTAAACATTTTCAGTTCGTCCTTCAGGAATTTCACTGCATTTTCCTCAAGTGACTATAAGACAAGATAAGATAGCATAGAGCCAGACTATTTCATTGTCATTTTATGACAAGACTGAATTATCAGCAATCCACAGATGCATATATAAATACACAGCTAGGGGTGGGCGGTACACTAGCATCATAGTCATTACTTGTGTGATTGTGCGCCACGATATGAATTTGCACAACACCATTAACACCACAACAATTCAACAGTGTAATTATACATCAGCCTATTTATGAAAAATAAAGCATTTTATTTTCTTCAAAGCTCCAACTGTAATTAGATTACTTGTCCTTTTATAGTATATGTGTCACGGCCCGCCCCGATTGCCCTCATGTGGACCACGCCTCCTCGTTAACCTCGTGTGGAATCCTGCCGTTTTACCTGTTGTTCCAGTTTCCTTGCCTGTAGTCCTGTGTATTTACAGTAGTCTGCGTTCTAGTCAGTCTTCCCCAGATCTGTCATTGATGTAATGTTCGTTGCTGTCTGCCTCCCATATGCTCCCCTGTTTGCCTGTTTCCCCGCAATAAACCCTGCTTTCCCCGCAACCTGGGCTTGCTCGCCTACTTCCCTGCTCGCCGCCAGCCCGATCGTGACAATATGCAACCAGTTTTCTGCCATGTGTGAATTTTCTAGCCAAAATTGGGGCCCTACGCAGAATTTTATTTTGAGCCCCCCCTATTACAAAATGACTGTATCACGAAATGCCAATTAGGTTTACAACCTTGCGGTGTCAGATTACTCGTTTCTTTTTTTTCTCTCTCCTTCCTTGGGCTGACTGATGTGCATCCTTTGCGCATTTGCAGAGAATGCGTCCCCTTGCGGAAAATGGGGCCCCCCATGGATCGTGGGGCCCTACGCACAGCGTGTGTTCTGCGTGTAGGGAGGGGCAGCGCTGCACTTATTGATGTTTGCTAATGCAGTTAGGAGCGTTTAACTGCCCATTAGTCGAACAGTAAGTAACGTTATCATCTTCGGCTAACCAAACCTACCTAAAACATTCGCGTGTACATTACCTAACTTTACGTTTACCAAATGATCAGAAGTTTTAACCTACTGTTATGTTTACCAAATGGTGAGAATTTTCCATAGGTTTTAGTTACACTGACATCAATTACGACTGTACCCAGCAAACATAGAACGTTCAAGAAACATTCCCTAAAGGTTCTCCGAAGGTTCCGACCTTTAGAGAACATTCTTGAAACGTTCTAAAAAGGTTCACCAAAATGTAACCTTTTATGAACATTCCAAGAATGCTCTCTAAAGGTCACGTTTTGTGGAACCTTGTGAGAACCTTTAGGGAAAGTTTCGTAAGTTACATTTTTTTGTATCCTTTTACGAATGTTCTGTGAATGTAGAACCATAAAATAAACTTTAGGGCATGTTCCCTGAAGGTTCTCTTAAAATTATATATGTAACATAAGAATATTAGATATTTAATAAATATTAAATTAAAATAAAGGTACGGTTGGTATTATGTTTTTGTTTATATCAATTCCCGCCAACTGATGTGTTGGGTCCGCTTTTCCATTTCTGTCCAAAACTTTGCATTCTATTTGACTGCCCATTAAAATTGTCTCTAATGTGTACTCGATTAAATCCAATAAATGAGAGCACATCCGTGTATTCCATCAGGACTTAACACATGAACTTAATCGATTTGTCCCTGACTGATACAGAATGCGCGTGTTTCTGCTCCATAACATACAACAGTCCTTACGCCAATATAAGAAGTGAACTTTAAATGTACACCCTGCTGTCATCTGCTTAAGCAAACACTACCAATTCCAGAGTTAACTTTCAGAATCTCTTCCTCTCACTTTTTAATTAGATTTTTCTATACACCCTTTTCATGTCTTTCTGTTTTTGTCTATGTGTCTGTGTGTGTCTCTGTTGAAATCAGACTGACGAATTTTAAATTTAAGGGCAATGTATATGGTAATATAATGAGAATAAACATGGTGAAGCTCATCTATAGTGCTGTCAATAATCATTACTGATATTATGATCATTGCTGTTATTATTATTATTATTAGTATTATTATTATTATTCAACTACTACTTGAGTACTATTACTGCATCCCTGATTTATTGGCATCTTCTCACAGATTTAGCAATGGGTTGTCAAATGACAATTTAATCACTCCAACATATCAATGAATCCACTAAAATTTGTAACCTGGAACATTCATGGAGTTAGTTCACAGGCAAAACGAACAAAAATGATAAAACACGTGGTCAGATTACAAGCAGACATTTGTTTGTTAGAGGAAACGCACTTAACAGAATCCGAAACTCAAAAATTTAAAAGTCCACGATTTACCAAAATATATTCATGAACTTTTAATTCTAAGAAATGAGGTGTATCAATTTTGATAAACAAAAGAATTACATTAACCCATAACACGACAGTTACGGACCCTGAAGGGCGATATGTCATTATTAATACCACAAACAAAAACCTCACTACTGCAAACATATATGGACCCAATTCTGACGATCCCACTTTCTTCCATCCTTTTTCTGAATCACTATCCAATTTATCAAAGACTGCAATAATAATCAGGGGTGACTTTAATACAGTTATCAACCCCACTTTAGATAATCCACTACTGTTAATCCTAGAAACTGGCACTCCACAGAAATATTAAAACAGTATATGGATGATTTTGGTCTTGACGATAGCTGGCAGCTAAAAAATCCTAATGTTGGACAATACTCACTCTTCTCTCCACTCCCGTATTGATTTTTTCTTACTAGTAACTCAATTATTTCTGATATCCTAGAACCCAAAATTAATCGCATTATAATGAGTGATCATGCCCATTTTTCAATAAATCTAAACATCAACCAACCCAAACAACCGATTGGTAGATGGAGATTTTAATATATCTCTGTGTCACGCCCACAGGGGTGGGACAGACTAGCAGCAGGCAATCACCTGTGAATGCCTCCACTTCTTAACTAACGCAAACCCTGTTGCGAAGTATTGTTGCCATGAGCCTTACTGAGCATTTGCTTGTCTCCTGTCTTCCCGGTCTTGTCTTACTCCTCGCCTGGTTGTTCTGCCCGTCCGATTCCTCCTGTCTGCCTGCCTGCTCCCGCCTGCCCTGCCTGCCCTGCTTACCTGCCCTGTCCTGAGATCCCGATCCATCCCCGTGTCTTATTTCTTCCCTTCGTCGTCCCGTCCCGTTCCTGCTCATCGGACTGATTCCCCCCGGCCTACGACCTCTCGCTTCCGACCCGACGACTCTTCTGGATTGTAGATTTAACTTTGGTTGCACTCGACTTCAGAAATAAACCCGTAGTCTCCTGCATTTCAGGGTCTGCCTCCTGTTTACCCGTGCGACATTACACTCTGCTTAATGACCCCAAGTCCAAGTAATTCTTCATAAAAGAACGGACATCCTTCTTGGAAATACTCTCCTGAAATCTCATCCGCATTAGTCTGGGAAACGGCAAAGGCAATGGTGAGAGGAAAGATCATATCATAATTTTCATATCAAACATATCAAAGATCATATCAAAGATCATAATTTTCATCATACAAAAAAAGAAGGAACAGGAACTTGAACAAAAAGTTTGAGCAAAAAAAAATCGAAGAATTGAATGACATTTATGCTAAAAATTCCACAGAACTAGTGCAAAACTGACAGACACCAAATCACAGCTCAACAATATTATTCATAAAAAAACACAATTTCAGATTCAAAGGCTCAGACATGAACACGTTGAACACAATAACAAATCAGAAATATTTGCCCAACCAATTCAAACAAAATAAATAAAAATCAATTATACCAGCAATAAAGAACTCATCAGCGCAAACCATGTATTCACCAAAAGAAATAAGCGATGTGATAAACACACTCCTGATAAACAGCTAAGTCAATCGGATATCACCTCATCGCTCAATACCATAGATTTACCCAAAGTTAACAAGGCCCAAACAGACAAATTAGACAAACCACTAACAGCTAAGGAACTCCATATTGCACTTAATAAAATACCAAATAATAAGGCTCCAGGACCTGATGGCTTTCCTACCGAGTTCTACAAACACTTCTGGAATACAATCTAATCAGAATGGTACTTGACATCAAGCACAATTCCAAAATCCCTCAGCACATGAATATAGCCATCATCACCAATAAAACCCAACAAAGACCCAACGCTTTGCTCCAGTTACCACCCTCTATCACTCATCAACACAGATCTGAAAATTATTAGTAAAGCACTCGCCACCCAATTTGAAAAAGTACAGTAAACTCATCATTACTACATCCAGATCAAACAGGGTTCATCAAAGGTAGACATTCATCAAATAATATGCACAGATTATTTTATTTAATCCATGTCTCAAAACAAAATAAAATGGAAACAATAATTGTATCCCTAGATAGAAAAAGGCATTCAGCAGAGGACATTGAACATTCCTCATGAAACACTTCTTAAATTTGGTTTTGGAAAGTTGTTTATCCATTGGATAAGGATAGTATACAGGTCACCAATGGCCACAGTGGTTACTAAGAGACTAATATCACAGAGGTACTCTGCACAGGGGAACCAGGCAAGGATGTCCACTCTCTCCATCACTTTTTGCCCTGTTCATCGAACCTCTTGACGCGGCAATACACCAAAACGATACTATCAGAGGAATCCAAATCCTCAACACTAACCAGATCAACCTCTATGCCGATGATGTACTCCTCTATCTGCAAGAACCACCAAAATCTACTTTTTTTAGTGCCTGGAAACCATCTCCACCACCTTTTCAAGAATAACACATTTATTACCTTAAAACAATTAGTCCAAAAGTATGACATTGGGAAAGAACAGTACCTTCAGTACCTCCGATTAAAATCTATTTTTAAATTAAAATCAATACAGTCAGCCCTTGTGCATTCGCACTTCGTGAGTCGTACATGTGAATGCAAATTCAACGCACAAAAATGATAAATTTCTTGAAAGGTGCTAATGTTCACGTACATAGCAAATGCGTCCCGGGTTTCCCTCTCGAGACGCATTTGCTATAAACACCTTGATACGGTTTGTTTACTCATTTTACCTTACTGTGAATGCAAAAGAAAACGGCAGCCAATGCCGTGTTCTATGAGTTTGTAGGGGTAACATTAGTATACTGAACTGTAAATGTGCTAGTGTGACAAATATCCATTAGGCGGTACCGTACTCTATTTTACATCAAACATTTGTTTCTTATAGAAATAAGCACATACAGTGGAGGAAATAATTATTTGACCCCTCGCTGATTTTGTAAGTTTGTCCATTGACAAAGAAATGAAAAGTCTC
>JAODLD010000260.1:0-14355 GCA_026781065.1 Mormyrops boulengeri | reverse complement strand
AGCTGTCTAACTGTAATGCTGTTTTAAAAAGCTCCAGCGTGGCTGTCTAACTGTAATGCTGTTTTAAAAAGCTCCAGCGTGGCTGTCTAACTGTAATGCTCATTCTCCTTTGATTCATAATTTCTTTCCCTTTGATATGGGGAAAAATATCATTATGAATCTGCTTCACTTCTATGAATATGAATGGATTGTTCTAGCATTTTAGTAATGCTAGCAGTTTCCCCTGCGCTATCACACTTAACAAAAGCCACAATTGCTAATATGATGTGTTAGTGCTTAATGGAATCCCAGCTACAAGACTGTTCCTGACTCGCTACTGATGATTTAGTCTGATAGTAAATGCTATGTCATGACTAAAGCCAGATGCAGACATGCGGGCATGTAGGCCTCTCACTGGGTGTGTCTCCTGGGTCTGCAGGCTGCTCGAAATAGGCCGCCGCTTTGTCAAGCCCTCAGCTTGAAGGCAGCTGTTGGAGCTTGGAAACTCAATGATCATGGAAAATCCTGGCCACCAGAAGGATGTCGTTTTTTGGCAGTGAATGTTTAAACCATTCTGATTACATGGTGTATTATATTTAACCTTGTGCTGTGTTATAGGCCGCAGTGCAGTTGGAATAAATACAGGCAGCTTTTTTCTTTTCAGATTAAGCGAATAAGAGAAGTTCCCTGTCTTACTCCTGATGTAATTGGCTGCCCCCCTAGAAGGGTCACAGTGCATAAGTGCAACTGTATGGTATACTCTTCAATATTGGGCTCTGCCCTCAGTCTTAAGAAACTTTGCTTCATTTATGCAGCTGCTTTGGTAGTTAACCTTTGATCTCCAGATCATTAGTAGCAGAAGGGTGTGGATATGGGGTGAGGTGACATCAACCCTTGGTCTATTTTTGGCCCTGCCATGGCACGTCTGGTTTCTTGCGTACCAAGAATGGCTGCCTGTGTTCAGGGACGTTTTCTTCAATGAGGATTGTGCAGTTCCTTACTATTGGGACCAAACTGCCTCAACACAAAGACTTGTTGTTGCATTATGATGACTGCATAGTCACTCGTGGCTGCCAGGCATGTAGCAACTAATACTTTTGCATTAGCCTGCCATGAGTGAAGTCACTGATACAAGCAAGAGACCAATGTGCAAGGATGTGACATGAGGTAGCTTCCTGTAGATACAGTCCTCAGTCAGCCTGTTTTAGACCCTGACCTCAGCACCAAAGTAACTAGCTATTTCCTTTTTTTTTGGACGTCGTTCAGTTGTCTTATGGGCACTTTTCAGAACAACTTGTCAGCTAATTTATTCAGATATTCAGTTTGATATTTATATTCTTGTACTTAGAGTGATGGTACTACAACAGCAACCTTTTAATCACCGGCCCATGTCTAATTACTACACACAATTGTGACACTGGGATTGTACCAGATACCTGTACTGAGAGCTAGGCAGAGAAAGAGTGGCTCCATGCTGAGATGTGGAGCGCCTGCTGGTGGTGACTGGCACGGCTCTGGCTGCCAGATGCGGCCCCAGCACCTCGTAGCCAAAGCAAACAGTGCAACCTCAACAAATGTTTGCGCTTGTCTGTGCCAGCAGTGCTAGGATGCTAGTGACTCAGTTGAAATGAATTGAGGTTTTATTTATACATTATTTATAAATAATCACTGAATTAATGTGTGAATTAATGATCAATCCTCTCCTGCCAGTGGAGCTTATTTTGAATTTGACTTCAGGCTGATGGACAACAGAAAAGCGTGTCAAGTCTTTATACTTTAACCCTTTAGGGATTAAAGTATAAAACATAGGTTATAGATACATGACTTAATGCTGATGCAAAATGGGTTTCCTTTGCTGCCGTAAATAAGTGTAATTTTGATAGTTACAGATTAAAAACGTTATACAAATATTTCACTAAGATTAACTTGTAATCAGCACCAACACACGTTATTAGTTGATATTTACACATATATTAGTACAATGAGCTTCTTAAATGAGGGTGAGAGAGACTTTTGCGTGATGTGAATGCTTATCGGGTAAGCATTCCTTACCGTAGAATCAAATCTTTTTTGTATTCTGATATTAAATTTAGTTTCTTTTGAGTAAGAATTCTTCCAAGACACATAGAATTATTGTACTCCAACTCTGGGACACCAGGGTGTTTAAAGAAGGTTCACTCTCCGTGATGTTATTGTTTCACATTTTTGTTTTGTGAGTTTCTCCCAATAACAGTTTTATATTTTCTGTAGTCATACTTGCATACATAAAGCTCTTCATGTGGGATGTTCTGCACTGGTAGGCATCTGTTATGTTTCCAACTGACATTCCAGAGCTGCCCTGTTTTGACTCACAGCTGCCACCAGAAATCTGCTTTATCTTCCTATTGCTGGTTGACCCATCTAGTCAGCTTGGTGACTTAAAAATAATTGTTTTAGTTCACTATGAGTGCTTTCCCACTGCAAGAACTTCTGTCACGTTCCCACTGCAGGAACTCGGCTCAGTTTTAGTTCCTGAGCCTTTTAGTTTCTACTCTGGAGCCGGTACTTTTCGCTCAACCAAGATCTACTGGGTGGGGCTTATAGTGATAAACTTTGCTTATTTGTTGACAACAAGCACCAGTGCTAACATAGAAGTTACGTGGAAGTGCAGGGAAGAGAGATAGAAGTAGTGGAGCTAAAAATAAGTGGATGGAATTATTTTTCCATTTCAAATACATTAAATTGATCTATGAATATAATTTTTCTTTAGTCTTATTTTTGCATCAGAAAATTCGGTCGATAACCGTCATACTTCTGTCTAATGTCACCGATGCCGGGAGTGAAACTCACCAGCACTTATTATTAGAACAACGTTATCTCATCTTTCATTCTGTGAAAAACAAAAGATTGATCATCTGGCCCAATTTAATTATAAATTATAAACATGTCGCAGGTAGTGTAAAATATGATTTGTCCCATGTTTTTGGACAATGTAAATGATTTCCCCAGTAACTAACAAACCAGGGTGTTGGAATGATGGTGTAGTTTTGTAGGAAATTACATGTGCAGTTAAACCTAAGAGCTTTTTTGCATCTCCCATACTTGTTTAGCATAGTTCTTGTTGTGCAGTGGGAAAGCAACACATGAAAGTTGTCAGGAACTGCAAAAGTTCCTGGATGAGAACTTTGATGGGGAAGCACCTCATGCTAATATACTGTGTAATTTATGTATGTATCCTATTACTTGCTGATGATGCAGTAACAAGAAGAAAACACAATAGATGCATTAAATAACAGAAAAAACACTACAGAGGTTCAGGTCCCTTATTGCCTCGATGGTGGGGGTGATTTTAAAACATTCAGGTGGGGTGAATATAGCTGTCCGTGCATTTTCCCCCTTTTCTGCCTGGCAAAGATGCTCAGTCAGGCCGTTTCATGCTCTAAAGGCTCGGCCACGTTCTGATCTTTCGAAGGCTGTTTGTTAGCTCTGCCCAGGTCCAGCTTAGCAGGTGTCCGTCAGACAAGGCCAGGCATGCTAAGTGTTTTAATACTCCGCTGGGATTAGATAAAGACTTGATTAGATGGGCTTCTGGATCTGTAGCCATGTCCCTTACAGCTGCTAAGTGAGTAACCAGAGCTGGGGCTTCCCTGGGTGCTGGTGTTGAGATTGTGGTTGGGGGGGGGGGCAGGCTTTAATTAGCCACTGCTGCTGAGGTGCTCTGCAGAATCAGTCCCACTCCATAGTCCAGCTCTGTGCCATTTAGACCATAAGGGTTGTACACTGCTCCAAAGAAGTGTCTGCCTTTGACATTATGTGTGTACAATTACATCAGAGATATGAGAAAACAGGCATACCAGGTAGAAATTAAAATGTCTCGTGTGCAGCTGTGAAGCTAAAAGACCTGTAAGGTCAGCTGATGGTTGGAGTGTAGTCAGCCTGGTCAGGGCCTGCTTCTTATGCTACAGGTCTGGGTAAAGGCGAGACACTAAGCAGTGCTGTTCATCATGGTGCCTACATCTGTCTAACTTGGTCACAGTTTCTTTGTTCCTGCTGATTTTATGCTTTGCATCACTGAGCTTGTACCCAACTTGCCTTGGCAAAACATTTCAATGACTGTAGAAGGTCTTTTCCTTCTCCTTCAGCATAAGCTAAAGACATGTAAGACAAACTGGGTGTGACTGGCTTCTTCTGTATCAGCCTCAAACTGTAATTCTCAGCTTTGGTGTTGGGGGGGATAATATCTGATTATCCTCTGTCTGAAAAATGCTGGGATCGTTGGCAGTTTAGCATGTACTGGACATCAGAAATTGTGCAATGTGTGAGGTTCGGACACCTAGTCTGAAAGCTGTAGTAAAGCAGTCAGTGACTGGTGGAAAACCTCTGATACAGCAACAAGCAGGACCAAACCTGAACCGCTTTAAGATAACAGTAGACCGTTTGTTATCTTATTAGAGTATTGACTGAAAAGATTTTTCCCTGACTGGCTACACATGGTGTTAGCCACTAAATGGTGTTCTTCTCTCACCTGCAGGCTGAGGCCAGACTGGCCGCAAAGCGAGCTGCACGTGCAGAAGCCCGGGACATCCGCATGCGAGAGCTGGAGCGGCAGCAGAAAGAGGTAAAGCTGTGAGAGTGGGTGTGAGTCTTAACCCAGCCACCTGGTTGGACAGCGGTTCTTCAGTCAATCTCTGCATATCTAATATATTAATTTCCCTGTTTGTCAAGGTGTGTGATTGAGGTGTGACCTTATTTGCTGTTTGCACAGGGCTGTTTCAAATGGTATCTCTCTGGTGCCCTTATGGGAAGCTGTGTTTTCCCTCTTTAGGGTCTTTGTAAACCCTTCCCTTCCTAATTCTGTAAGCTCACTGACCTACTCTTAGACTCGCCCAAGCTTAGCGGCAAGAAATTACAGTGTATGACACATTGTAACCCACTAGGTTACATAAATGTTTGATTTTCCCTGCTAGTTGATGTTTTGGGGTCCTAGCTTAGAATTGAAGGCCTTTATTTAACTGTTACTCGAAAGTCTTGTCTCTGTATTTGGGGATTTTGTAATTGTGACTTACTTTGAGTCAGAAGGGGACTCTTATCTTAAACTTAAGCAGTTTAATCTCCTTTGGGCCTTGTGGATATTTGCAGGTCACCTGGCAGATCACTGTTCTCTTGGCCTCCCTGACCTTATGCTATCTGCCAGATGACGTAATATTTCCAGGTGGTACACTGTGTTGCGTATTTTAGTGGATAATTTGTGGTTGCTTACGGGTACTAAGTCGGTGTGGGGTGTCCTGTGTATGGCATTCAGTATGATCAAGTCTTGGATTTGGCCCTGCAAAGCGGACTCGGCCCTTGATTTGGCCCTACAAAGCGTACTTGGCCCTTGATTTGGCCCTGCAAAGCGTACTTGGCCCTTGATTTGGCCCTGCAAAGCGTACTTGGCCCTTGATTTGGCCCTGCAAAGCGTACTTGATCTGTACACTGCAATGCTGTTGTTCATATCAGAGCTTTTCTGCCCTGTTCAGTTTTGCCTCTTCCGTGCTTCTATACATGAAGATACATGTTCTGTTCACACTTTTGGCATATATGCAAATGTAACTGGTGTGGTCTCTCTGTAGCATTCTCACCAGTTATCCTCCAGTAGAAAGTGGGGCCAGATTCACCAGTGGATGGTAGGATGGCTCCTGTGTCTGCATGTCGTGTCCCGGCTCTGGACTAACATGTCTGCTGTGGGTTTCTTTCATTTAATCATCTGCTCATTCCCTTCATGATCTGGTGTCCATAATGGCACTTTCTTTGGTGCACTGATATTAATTTGTGAGCAGATCAGCTGTGGGGATGCTTGTCCTGAAAGGAGTACCCAGGGATCGATCAGTATGACCTGGAGCTCGACTGATGACTCATTGGTCACTGACGTCCTGCTCCTTCTGCAGTTATATTCTGACTGCCCACTCTTGCTCACAGTAGATACTGATGACCTGGAACTCATTTTCGGGTATCGGTTACTGATGACCTGGAACTCATTTTCGGGAATCGGTTACTGATGACCTGGAACTCATTTTCGGGAATTGGTTACTGATGTCCTGCTCCTGACCACATAAGATACTAATGGCCTGACCTGGTACGGCCTGAATTAGCAGTAATTAATTGTTAATGCAGTGTGCCTTCATGAATGCTTGCATGCTGTTGGTTTCTGCTTGAAGACTCAGCAGCTCATTTTCGGATTCTCATTTTCTTGCTCTCCTATTGGTTGTCCACTGGGCCCCACCTCTTTCCTCAGGCAGACTCGGAGAAGGCCAGGCTTTCTCACACAACTGGGAGTCGGCATCGCCGGGTTTGTATCCTGCTTCTGTCTCCCTCGTCTTCAGACATACCTGTCTCACTTTGTTCCTCCTCTTCTCAGCCTTTTCTTCATCTCTTCCTTCGCTCATTTCCCTTTATCTCCTTTTACTGTCTGATTTAGGGGCTGGGTGATGATGCCATGTCTGTTCATAGCATTGGGAGCTGCAGGGTTTGTACCTTTCGCCCGTGCCTGTTTATGCATATTCCTGCGATGAGCTTTATGTTTATGGCGACCACATGCTGCAGGCAGTGCTGGGTTCACACCGCTGTCAGGTGGTGGTTGGTCAGGTTAATATGTTGTCATTCCCCTGGGATCTATAGTGTCACAGTTCTGGTGGTTAATGATTTTTATAGGTCTTAATGTAGCCAGCAGAACAGTCATACGTCTCCCGGGGGGGTTCCATGGTGAAAGTGGACCTCATGTTTATTTTTTTTCTTTTTTAAAGTCGTCATCATCATCATCCTCTATGCGGAATCCAGGCTCCTCCCACCAGAGCAGAGCGAATACCTCGCGCAGAAGGGACTTGGTGGTGTGTTTTTCTGTGGTCGAATGCATGCAGGGAAGGATTTCGGGGGGTAGCATGATCTGCCCCATGGGGTGTGCATCCCTCCATTATAGCATGATTACCTGATCCTAGATCAGGGCTCATAGGAATACCTAAGGCTAGGATGTATGGGATTGTTATGCAAGGATGGGTTAGGCTATGGTGCACACAAGGAAACCTCAGTTCATTGTTTTTGTTGTCAGCAGTGCAGTAACGTGTGTCAGTGAGAGTCTGGTATGAGGTCTATGCTCATGGCTGATTGCTATAACCTAGTGGTCGTCATCTTAACTTGCGCTTTGTTTTTTCCCCCCTCTTAGTCAGATGGAATTTCTAGCAGATCGTCTTTGAGAAGTGCTCGCTCCTCAGTATGTATCTGAATGCCAGTGTGTTTCTGTACACGTGCGTGTCTGCGTGCCCTGAGACGGCTCTCTTCTTTACTCTGACAGACCTCTGTGTACAGCGACACTCTAAGCCTGAAGAGCCCTGTGTCCAGCAGCTCCAGGAAAGACCTCCTGGTCAGTGCATCTGTGGGAAACATAGTAGTGACAAGCGCTGCCAGGTCCAGCGCCTCCACCCTTCCAGGGTGACTGATAACTAAACTGCTAGAATGGCTGAATCTGTTGCATAACGGCAAACGCATCATCCCAGTATACCTATATTTCCACAGAGAAGCATTGAATTGTTTGTCAGTTGCATCATCCTGACCTTTGTATGTAGAAGATAGTATGTCATTTTCTCACAGACGTACTTTCCAATGGGTGACATAGTTCAGGTGTAAAGATTTCAGGAGCTGTTGCTGAACAATATCTGCATCTTTCCAATAGTGTTCTCTCTGCCTCTGTATTTTGACGTCCCTTTGTCAGGCTGGGCTCTACCATGATAAGAGGAACTACAGCACCCTAAAGACTTCAAAACCGCTGGCCTCTTATCAGGCTCGGGTTGGTGTCCTGCTTGCTTGAACACCGTCTGCTTCAGAAAGGCTGGGTTTAGTGCTCTGCAGCTCTCTCTGGAGCTGGACTGCCAGGGTCACACTGGTCCAGCTTGATGTTGTAGGCTTCCTTTTTATTTTAATGATCCAACCTCCTGACCTACTGCAGGAGAGCCTGCCAACTGGGAGACAGTTTTCTTCCTACACATATAATAACAGTATAGTGTTACTATAGTGAAATGTTTTGTGTTTTCTGGGTGAGCTGTGTGAGGTGCCCTACAGGTCGCACACAGAAGCCCTGTGTGAGGTACCTGTGTAAAGTGTTCAACTGTTCAGTGCCATGTTGCTCTTCCTCCCCACCATTTTCTTTCTGAAGTCGTCATCTGTGTACGGAGATTCCCTGCTGACCTCTTCCAGTCATGGGGTTAGTCATGGTCTTACCTTGCTATAGATCGGCCTTTTGCCTGTCATTGCCTCAATGTGACACTGACCCCACCTCTCCATCTATAGGCTACACCCACAGCCCACCCCCCGCTCCCCACTACTAGCCTAACACGGAGCTACAGTCTGGTTGGTTTGCATGTTGTCCACTGTATTGAGTGCTGAATTCTAGCTAGCTGGGAGCATTTGTTCCATGAGCTGTTCGTCTTATGCACTAATCCACTCGTCTTGTATACATCAAGCTGTTAGCTAGCAGTTTGTGGTTTATATGTTGATCCACTCCATGTGCTTTGGGTTAATAGCCGGTGCTGTTTTCATAAGATATTAGCTAGCACTGTGGTCATTTTACCTTGATTCTCTCTGTGCTTTGGAGTGACCATTAGTGGTAATTTGAGCTGTTGGCTGTGTGCAGTTCATCCCGATCGTGTGAGTTCTGGATGCACCGTTAGGGTTCCTCAGGCTTGACATGGCTGTGCTTTATGCTCTCAGGCCTCTCTCTGTGACGATGGTCTCTATGGCTCCTTCAGCTCCAGGACTGTAAGTGCTGCCGTTATGACAAGGAGTGTGAGGTGTGACCCTCCAACCAGCACCCTGACCCCCGTGGTCGGGACAGTGATTTGCTTGTGGACGAGTACTTGAGGTGGTGGGGGAGGCTGGTGGTAACCACAGTAACCTGTATCTGTGCTTGGTTTGTCCCGCAGCCCTCTGAGTATAGCTGGCACTCCTCAGCAGCTAGTTCAGCCCGCAGCAGCCCTGGGGTGAGACCACACACACACATGCATGCAGACATGCACATGAAAGGTTTAGACACTTTTGGATTTACATTCTGTGGGGTCAGTTATACACGCACGGGGTCACTACAGGTACATCTGTGGCATGCTGCTCATTTGACCCCCACGGACACATTGATATAGAGCATCTCTTGTGAAGCGATTCTCTCTTAGAACACACATCATGCGCTGACTTCTACATGATGCAGAAGGTGTCTTTAGATGTAATTCTTTCTGAGACACACCCACATGCTCTGCTCTAACCCCTGCATGATATGATATGTCTCTTATGATGTAGTTCTCTCTGATGCATGCTCACAGGTTCTGCTCTCACCACTACACAGTGTGGAGTGCGTCTTCTGTTGCGATTCTCTCTGAAACACACACACACACACACTGCTCTTGCCAGCGCATGAAGTGGAATATCCGTCTTGACATGGTTCTCTTTTAAATGCACTTTCTTGTCATTCCCCTGACACAAACTGGCTTATTTGCCTTAAGAAGCCCCCAGCGTTCATGGGAGAACGAAACGGGTTAACTAGTCCGAACCACAATATCTTCTGGATGTTTTTTTCAGTCGTGTTGAATATTGTGCAACATTTGATTAATTTTTATCTCGCTGTAGTACAGTTCACAAAATCCCTTGAAGCACTTAAGACTCCATCTGCAGTGATCTGTTGGGAAAATGTTTGCAGAAAAAAACTGCATATTGAGTGATGGATTATTATGGTGGTTAATAGGTATTACCTCATCGCTCTCAGGTCAGTTTGTCTCACAGAAATGTGTAAACAAGGTCAATCCTTTTTCTCTAGTTAAATGTTTGTATGTCTTTCCCTGCATTGTTTGTATTCAATACATTTGTTTTCTAACTGCTTGAAAACTAAATAATGCCGCTGGGGGTGAATAAAAACAGACTGATCATATATAAATACCCCCCGGTAGAGCCAGGTATGCTCCATCATTTGCCAGGAATGTGTTGTCTGTGTGGTCCAACTGCCCTGTGTATCTGTGTGTGCCCTGAGATGGGTTGGCATTCCGTTCAGGATGTACCCTGCCTTGTGCCCTGTGGTTCCTGGGTATGTCCACTGCATCCCTGTATCAGATTATCGGTGATGATGGATGTGATGAGATGTTTCCTAATTGTGATGAGCAGTAACAGGCTCTTTAATGAAGCACACCTCCTAGGAATGTTGGGTATGACTAGTGTCACCCATCGGCTGCCCTGTGTGCAGCTTTAACTTTCAAAGCATTTCAGACACTCCCAGCCTGAACTGTGTTCAGCCTCTGCTGTCCAGTCCAGATCCTTCACAACACGACCCGGTTAAAACGAACAAAGTTAGTGTCTTGTGATGAAGCCTGACTGTAGAGTGCATAGTGTTTTCATTACATTTTATTTTAGGAATATGTTAAATCAAGAATTATGACCTTTTTAACATCCTGAGACAGAGGTTGGTCTTCAGTTGGAGGGTTATGAGATGCGAGGTCCGCAGTTGATGAGATGGGCTTCTTTGCTAATTTGCTGGACTCTGTAGCTGCTCGCTCACTCATTGACCTAAGAGACCGCATCTCCAGCTCTGTGATCGGAGGAGCAGGATCTCTTCATTAATTGACAGCTCTCTCTCAGATAGCAGTGGTGCTCATGCTCAAAGAGATTGCCGTAGTTGTGGTGTCATGGTGCATCGTGCGTCGCATTTGCACTTGATGCATGTGAGACATGGCTGGGATCTCACTCCCCCTTTGATCATCCCCTTAGTCATCTTCTGACGACGACTCCTCCAGTACCGTGTCCCAGGAGAGGCTCTGTCGCAGCCGGGGGGGCAGCGTGGTGAGACAGTGGTGCATGCAGGGTGGCGCAGGCACAACTTGCACAGGAATGAATGGCTTCTGCAACACTGTAAAGTGATCAGAGGCCGGAAACTGTCACCTCAATTGTCATGGGGCATGGCTGACTGTCGCTCAGGTGGATGGAGAATGGGTGCAGGCAGTCTCTGTGGGCCTGCAGGCTTATATAGGCATGGACGTGAAGGAGGTTGTGTCTGTGTATGACTGCTGTAACTGCAAGTTTATCATCATGAAATCTTGCTGTTTTTGAGAGCATGCATGCACCTTAGTGGGTTTTGTGTACGAGATCACTGAACACGGATGTAGTGCCTTATCATGCTGTGGGATTTTCTCGTATTTATGGGTTTGTCTTACTCTATCTTCTTCCTTTCTCTCTCTGGGACACCCTGGGTCAGTGCTCTGAGATTTTCTCACATTTGTGGGTTTGTCTTACTCTATCTTCTTCCTTTCTCTCTCTGGGACACCCTGGGTCAGTGCTCTGACTTCTCTGACTCCAGTGATACTGCAGCAGACTATTTCAGCCGCTCCAACCGCAGGGGCAGCATTGTGTCCGACCTGGATGAGCTCAGCATTCCTGACCTGGATGGTGTGAGTGTGGGGGGGGTCCCCTGTGCCTCCTGTGCACCTAGGGCTGGTCAAACGTGGAGCCCAAGGGCCAGTTTTTGGGTGTTTGAGATGCGAAGCTCTGAATATGCAGCAATGACATGCTAACTTATGCTAACCGTTAAGTAATGTTGTCTTCTGTACTTGCAGTGTGAACTTAATGAAGCTTCCTTTTTTATTCAGCTAACTTCAGTTATGTTTCACAGATTAACATGGAAGGAGCCAGCATGACCACTCTGTACCTACAGAATTTTATTATGAGATGGATGGCATGTGCTAACAGCTTTCAGAGACCTCTGATCTGTGGAGGTCGTTGTCGCTGGACTTTGAGCTGGCGTATTAAACGGTGCTCTTTAATCTGAGTGGCATGTGAGTTTATAGCAGCCTGTTGTTGTGCGTGTCTCTAACAGTGCTGTGTTTGTCTCTCCTTCAGCTGGACGAGAAGAGTGATAAGCAGTTCACAGAAACATCCTACAGTCGGGTGAGTGACAAAGCTAGAGTCCCCTCCATCTTTATCCTCGTGGAGCCTTTCACTGCCCTGATGCCAAATCAATATGCAGAACACGGAGTCCAGATTGACCAGTCAAACCTGTATGACTGAGGTGGCAAGATCCCATCTTGATAAGTGCTTGTCTGCGTGTTTCTGGTGTCAGTTTTCATGATAGGATAAATGTTCAAGTTATTGCACTTATTATCTGTTAAAGACTGATTACTGAATGAGATTTTTAGGCTATATCCACAAGACTACCTTTTCATTTTAAAACACTGGCATTAGTCTCAGTTTTTGCCTTTTGTCTACACCAGGGTTTTCAGCCCCCAAAAGCTGAGATTTTTGACAACACTTTCAGAGCTGTATCCTTCTGAAAATTCTGTTTTAGCATTGCAGTGTGGATGAGTGAAAGGAAAGTTATGAAAACATAGACTCTAAAAGTGCCCTAATTGGTCATACTTATCACATGGCCCTTCCCTGATTTGATCCCTCTAGTTTCAACATCTCAGTGTCTCACTGGTCACCTGGTAACCCCATCTGGAAGTAAACAGGGATTCCAGCATGATGAGGAGCTGCTTTCAGTGACACATTTCCTGTTGCTGACCTGCATGCAGTGAAGTGGCGTGACTGCAGCATATTTGCGCAAAAAGAAACTCATTTATTGATCACTGTGTTGATATGCACTTGCCCAATGTAGACTAATAACTATGGAGGGTATTTTGGAACAATATTTAATAAATAAATGCCATCCATCCATCCATCCATCCGTTATCGTAAGCGCTTAATCCCCACTGGGGTCGCAGGGGGCCCAGAGCCTATCCCGGGAGCAGTGGGCACAGGCGGGAACCAACCGTGGGTGGGCGCCAACACACCGCCGGATGCACACACACTCACACAGCCACACTCTCATTCACACAACTACAGGGTCAATTTAGACACGCCAGTCAGCCTACCCTGCACGCCTTTGGACTGTGGGAGGAAACCGGAGCTAAATAAATGCCAATTAAATGATTATTTGGATTGTAATGTAAATTGCCATTTAAGTTATTTTTAAAATAATCATTTCAATTGTTATTTAAATGATTGCTTAAATGATCATTTAAATGATACCAGCAACCATTAAAATGATCTGTCAAAGTCACCCATCAAACTTAGTGGGCGGGCTTTAAACAAAACAAAACATCTGATTGGTTACATTTCAAATTAAGTTACATCAGATCGATCTCACCTTCGATTGAATCCTCATTTATAACCGCATTTTGTCTGTTCTGTTATGGGGCTGTATCCTTTCCAAAATCCTAAATAAGCTTTCCTACTTTTATTGTTCCTATCCTAAGACTGGAAATGTGTGTTACAGGTTCCCAACTTCCCAAAATCTTAAATAATCTGTGACATTTATTTATTGAATATTGTCACAAAGCACCCTCCATGAGCTACGTCATGTTTGTTTCCACTCATTTCAGTGTGCATGGAAAACTGTCGTCAACAATGTCAAAACGTCTTGGGTGGTGATTGTTTATGTTTGAAATCGTTTTTAAACAAAAACGATGCAGTGAGGACGTAGCCTTAGTTGTTAAACTTCTCGCTGTGCTGTAGGGCTGTGTCAGTCAGTTGGTTTTTACCATAGCAAACATGATGGTCTAGGTTTTGCCTTCTGCACACAGGGATACAAACGGAACACGTTTATGTGCTTGGAGTTGGAGACCTACTCTAGTTTAAGCCAGAAGGCCTTCAGCAGCCTGAGTGTCGCTGGTCAGCATAACGCATGTACTCCGCCTCCTTTGCATGGTTCTGTATTTACAGACTTTTGTTCTCTCCACAGCCCTCCTCACGCTGCACTACTCCTGGTCTGTCTGCATCCAGTCTGGCCTCCCTGGGGGGGTCCTCGTCCAGGAGGGGCAGTGGGGAGATGAGCAGCCTGGTAGACCCCGACGCATCTCTCAGCGAGCTCAGGGTACGAAGCAGCCCACGCCCCCCAAAACAGCGCTGTGATACTACGCTGCGTGGTGTGGTACTCTCCTCTCTCCTCCGCCTTCCTCCTCTATGAGAGGCAGGTGTGAGGAGCATCTCTTTTCTCTGCTATGTACACGGCTGTCCTGTTACACTTGGTACCATAGTGTTTGTTTGGGTGTCCAGGGTCCTGCTCCTTCTCTGTGGGATGGTATTAGGCTTCCAGCCCCCCCCCCCCCGTGAAGTGTGCCAGCTTGTCTCTCTCTGCCCAACAGGATATCTATGATCTTAAGGACCAGATACAGGATGTAGAGGGGCGGTACATGCAGGGCCTGAAAGAGCTGAAGGTAGAAGGGCTGACGCTCAGAGCATGCCTTCTGCACGCGCCCCCCCCCCTCTGCCGTGTGGAACCCCCCCCCCCCCCCCCCCCCCGCGCCGGGGGGGGGGGGGGGGGGGGGGGGCCCCCCCGCCCCCCCGGCCGCGCGGCGGGGG
>JAODLD010000259.1:0-14447 GCA_026781065.1 Mormyrops boulengeri | reverse complement strand
CCCTCCCGCTTCTCATTTTCCCCGCCCCCAACTTAACAGTGATAGGGCCAACAGACAGACATCGAACTAAACACCAATTGAACATCAGTATAGGCTTCACAACATGACTCACACGAACTAGTTGTCTACATAATATTCTTAAAGGGACATTACGATTTAAACACCTATAAACATTCATTACATTTATAGAATAATGTAATTTACTTAATTACACAGATGTAAAGACACTAACACATACATATTATTTATCCGGGTTACACAATACTCATAGGCATCGATAACCTTGTTTCTGAAGGCCTCAGGTTGCTCCTTTGATCTAGGCAGGCTGACACCACACACTTCAACAACAAAGAGCAAAGCAAACTGTCTGAGGTTTAAATAAGACTGGTTCCTCCAAGATCCTCTCTAATAATGTTCTAATTATTTGCACCTGATATTGTGCACCTGGGTCTAATTTCAGGTATTTCAAGTAGTGATAAATGCAGGTGTGGACTTACTTTTTCCACATGCAAAATTTGTATTTGTGTTGACTTAAATTACACAATGAACTACAAAATATAAATGGTGCAAGATATTTGTTATATCATCTTCCTCTATCAACACTGCTAAAATGAAGATCAGATATCTGTTCACATATGTTGAAAAAGTCTAAATGTTATATGCGGTGTACTTACTTTTCACATGACTTTATTTATATATACCTTTTACTGGTTCATTTTGTTTACTAGGTTGTGCATGGAGTGTGGGTTACCGTTGACATTTTGGCGAGAGAAATAAACTTTTTTTAGAGGTTATGTGTTCTGGCACTGTTGACACTCTCACATAAACCAAAACAAGGAAAACCTAAACTATATAGTATAATTCGAAACCGTAATCTCAGGAAGGCTGAGCCTGTGGACTTCATTAACGTCAGCTACTTCCTGCTCTCTATATGGGCATATGAATCAAGAAAATGATATCCTTAAGGGGACACTATTTAGGTAGCTCTCTCTACAGCCTGACAGCTTGCAGCATTACGATTGACACAAAGTTACCTTGTGGGTTGCTCTATTGTGTATTACAGTTATGTGCACTGGGTTGTTCGGTGGCTCCATCACAGCTTTGATTCCTGCCCCCAGTTCTGTGGAGAGTTCATTCCTCATGTTTATTAGGTTTCCTCCAGGTACTCTGGTATCTTTCTGTAGCCTAAATGCTTGCAGTTAGAATGTATTGCCTGCAGGGTATGATTGTAGATCCGACTATGTGCATGCAGTGCAGATACCGGGTTCAAACCTTCAATTCTTGTCATGTGAGGGAATAAAGCAAACCAATTGGCCACCATGGAACTCATAAATATAACTATCCAATAATCATTTGCAAATCTGAAGTTGATTGTACAATATGGACCACATTACTATTTTTAAACAAATATATCATTGCAGTAGATTTTTTATGTATGTTGTGTTTGTAGTTGGTATTTACCAGTATTATGATAAAGGCACATGATTTGTCGAAATACGGAGATCACTGAAGAAGGAAGATTAGGCATAGCAATATCAGTTTAGTGTTACTTTTTATCTGGTGGGAAATAACCTAACAAATGACTCTGTTACGAGAATGAATTACTGAATACTCAGTGATGATTTACATTACAAAAGCAGCTTGGATTTAATAGGACCATCTGCTGGTCTGAGCAAATGTCAGAAGTGATCGTGTTGTGCAATAAAGTTTTCACAGAGCACTATGTGCACATTTATATAAACGAATGACTCGCTGCTGCTTGGTCTTGTTTTGTTATTGCAAAGAGTACAGAAACCCTGTCATCAACGCCCCCCCCCCAATTCTGATGACCTCATCATTACGCTGCTGTGCTCTATCTCTGCAAGCCAGTGGTGAGAATGCCATGAGGCATCAGCCAGCTTATTGCTGTGCACTGATCACTGCAAAGAAAGAAACTTTGATCATTTTAAGGGCATAAAAAAAGAAAATAATAAAATCATAGGTCAGTGCTCTATGCTTGTCACAGCAGCTATGGTTATTGCAGTACTTATCAACAAGCATGTTGTAGCGGCATGTACACCGTGGCAAATTCAGGGTGGTCCATCACTTAGGAGCCCTGGTTCTGTAAAATGCCCCACCCCCCTTCTCAGACCATTCTACACTAGCCGGTGGATCCGAGGTAACATTTTGTTAGAGGGCTTAGAATACCTAGTCACACCCCCGCTTGTCATACTGTATATGACCTAACTGAGTTTGGATTAACACCATGTGCAGATAAACTCCAGTTCATCGCATACTCTGCTCTTCTCCGGCAGCATTGATCAGAGATGTAGGATCAAAACGCCAACATAAATGGAGATAATGGCAGCTAAGGTTAGGCAGTATTAAAAGCTGAATAACAAACCAGGAAATAGAAGCTATAATTATGATATGTATAAATAAAGTTGCATTATAAGCGCAGTAAGTGGTGGAATAGTGGGCTTTTGCTCTCGCCCTCTCTGGTGGTCTGCGATGCTCAGTAGGTCAGCGCTGGCAGCCATGTGTTGGGGGACGAGACTCCAGCCATGCAACTCAGCCACAGCTGATGGTTATCCCAGCTCCCAAAGTACCAATGCAGGGAGGAGAGGAACGAAACTGATGGACATCAATACTGATACTGTCATATAAACAATGAACATATATGGGTATGGCAGCATGATCTGCAGCAAAAAGACATTATTTAAAATAAGCTAAAACCAAGGTGGAAAGCTTTAGAAACTACACATGAAGGCTTCGCCACCAACAATTCTGTTATTTATTGTAGGAAATAGAAACATGTGCCAACAGCAGTTGGAGTTTCTGTAGACAGCATGGTGAAAAATTTGGTGTAAATTTGTACTTGGCATCTCAACCGAGTGAGCTATAGTAATCACACCACACAACAGAAGCCCGGGTTGTATATTTACAGAGGAACAGTGTGATCAGAAGGTAGTTATGACAAAGGTAAAGGAGGACGATGGACCAATGAGTGGACTCTGTGCTAGATTTCTCTGAGAGGCTTTGTTGATTTTATAACTTATCATGCCGTTCTTTCATTGCACCACGTGCATCATAAAAGACAGTGTTTTTCTGTCTCTTAGTGACAGGATATGTACCTCTATTAATGTGGCAGGAGACTCCTTTGATGCTGGGATTGTGGACTTCCAATTCCAAGCAGAATTAGCTCAGCTTGATGGCCATGTCCCAGTTCCAGAATTTGACCTGCAAATAACCCCTGTTAGACCAGGTCGAGCCTCACAAACCTACCCAGCTACCAACACGGACACATTGTCCTACCAAGGTACAACAGTCGGGTGAGTGTGCAGGCATTTGCGAAATCTGGAGTAAATAATGATGGGAAAGGAGGGTATAAAAAATAATAGGAATGAGATAAGAGATAGATAATAGATGTTTCTGTCTGTCTAATGTATTATGTCCAATTTCTTTCATGGAGATTGGAAGCATGAGGGTCGGTAACAGAGACAGAAATAGAGTGAGGGCTGAGTTTTGTGGTTCAGAAAGAGGCAGAGAAAGTGAGAAAAGGCACAGAAAGAGGTAGCTGGAAAGGAACAGAGTGATGGAAAGGACAGTGATGGACAGTGTATGACTGCAGACATGAGGTGGCATGAGGGCAACTACATAACATCGCCACCAGGATCCGTCCAGAGCTCCCATGTGTCTCTTGCATTTTCCTGATTTGTTACTTAGCTGTCCCTTTATTTATTTATTTTATTTCTTGTACTGTCGATAGTCTTTCTGTTTGTAAAGGTTGCTCTCATGTTGGATCTTGGCTGGTTGTTTTTTTTTATAGCAAGTTAATTGTTATTGTTTAATCTTCATGTTTGGTATAATTGTCTACCTCACCTTTACTCTCCTATTTTGACCCATTTTTTTCTTGCTGTCATTTATTTTTTTTTCAATGCATTTGTTTATTTCACAATTTATTAAATAGTTTAGCTCAGACAGACCAAAGTTGTTTCATTTTAAGATCCAGGTTATGTGTAAACCTAATAAATTACAGGTATTTACAACTGAAAAACTATTTTTATATATTTACTTGATTTTACACAGAAATTATGCTTTGACGGAACTACAGTTCCAAGTTGAAAATTCTTTAAAATTACTATTTATACTATCTATTTAATCTATTGACTAAAAGAAAATCATTCATGTTTTAAACCATAATTCAATAATATTACACTACATTTTTCTGTGAGGAAGTTATACGAAAAAAGAATATGAATATTTATGTGTTTTATTATATTTATTTTTATCAAGGAATTTTTTTACGTAATCTCTTTTTGAGTGTTACCAGTTTAAATATACAGAATACAGAAAAAATAACAGATATAAATAGGTAAAGTAGAATCTAAAAAAAAGGAAAAAAAATTCTCAAAGCTCCACTAATAATAAATAGAATCCCCACACATGTAATCCTCTGGATGGTAAGACAGCAGGTTTGGGAAGGAGGGCTAGGACAGCTGAGGAGTGGCAGATGGCTTCTGGGACAGATACAGGGCATCATGGGTAGGTATTCCTGAAAAGTGTAATGACAATAGTGCTAAAGGCTGGAATGTAAGAGAAGGGGAGGGTGTACACAGGACTAAACACTGCATTCCTACTAGGCTTATACACAATTTACAGTGACAATGAAGGAGAATAGTGCATATATAATTGTGCCCAAAGCACCTTCTCATATTACACACTACAGTATCCACTTTCAGTTTTTTCTTCAGTTAAGATGTCCTTAGTCTAATTGTCGGGAAGTCTGTGGTAAATAATAGCTGTTGAAATTAAACTTCTTACACAACTTTATTTACTGCAATGAGACAGAATGATGTGTACTGTACAAAACAAAAAAAGATCACATAAATGAAAGTCCAGCAAAACAAAACATTTGGCTGTCTTTCCCAGTGCTATGTATTGGTTTTACTGGTAGAAATACAGAGCCCACAGGCCCTGTCCCACTGTGCCAAATACATCATCTAGTTGATATTAAATCTCTCTGAAGTTAGATGTATCTGTATGCTTGAAACATATAAATTAATATTTCATTTCTTGATCAGTTACGGCACTACGTCCATGTGGCACGCTTCCCTGAGGGTGATCCAGCTCGTAGGATCCTCATTGCTGAGGATCCGAGCAGCTGGACCAGACCAAGGGGACGCCTACGTAACATCTGGCTGTGGCAGATGGTTGGCCATTTCTGGAGGGTGGGACTGGACCGTGTATCTGCCTGGGGCGCTGCCAGCCGGGATCCTGTGGAGTTTCTCTGTGTGGTGGGTGCGGCAACACGCTGCATCAGCGCATGCTCCCCAACCTGACCTGACCTGACTAACCTATTTTTAAAATGAATTGTCTTAAAAGGGTACCATGACTTATTTTACGACAATGCATCCAACCTTTTTCAATAACTAACAAGGAGGACAGTAGTCTCATGAAGGTGGTCAGGGCTGGTTGACCAATTAGGTGACATTCTGTCCCCCCGTCCCCCCCCGGGTGCCAGAAGCATGTAGAGGGCCGTCCGAGACAAAGTGAAATTGGGCAGTCCAGAGACATAAATTCGTTGGGTGTTAGTGCCACATATGTTCTCAATGGGATTCAAACCAGGCAATATGCTGGTCACTACAGCAGATTAGATTAGATTCAACTGGCTTTATTGTCCCCGAGGGGCAGTTTGGTTTGTAGGCAGCAGTCAAAACAACCAACACATATGTAGTAAGATATATAAATTTGAAAAAATAATAACGATAAAATTTAAAAAACATGACATCTTATTACAATTGGAATTCAGTATGAAACAGTACAAATGCATTAGACCTATCAAAATGTATATAGGCCCTACCAAAAACCTACAGGTTGTTTAAAAACCTGAAAACTGCCAGAACAAATTATCTCAGAAACCTATTTGATTTGGCCCTCCAAGAAAAAGTGTACCTCCTCCCTGATTGCTGGAAGCAGGAGCCTGAAGAGGGTGTTCAGTATCTGTCATTATGACCTTTGCCCTCCAAATGATACACATGGTCAAGAGTATTTAAGGTAGTGGCAATAGTCTTCTGGCAAAATTTAACAATCTTCCTTAACCTATTTTTGTTAACCATGCTGAGGTTCCCAAACCAACAAATCATTGCAAAAGTTAAAATTGACTCAATAAAAGAGGAGTAAAACATTTTCAAGAGCAATCTATCTACATTAAAACCCCTCAGTTTTCTCAGAAAAAACAATCTCTGGTTGGTCTTTTTGCAGATCAAGTCCATATTGGAATATGTGCCATGCCCCCTCGTTAACCTCATGTGGAATCCCCGGGTCATCTGCTGTTTTGAGTTGTTTCCTGTCCTTAGTCCTCTGTATTTAAGTCCACGTTAAAGGCTGTTTCCCCAGTCCGGTCATTGTAATGTCATTTAACATCGCTACCTGTTGTGCCTTGCTGTTCCGTGTTGTTTGCCCCAATAAATCCCTCGTTACCCGAGTCTTCGTCTCCCTGCTCCTGCTTCCCCGGGTTGGAAGGTGACAGAAGTACACTGCTCAAAAAAATTAAAGGAACACCCTTAAAACAAACAAAAATCATGCTGGATATCTATACTGATTTGGACTAGGTAATGTGTTAGGGACAAAAGGATGCCACATTGTTTGATGGAAATTAAAATGATCAACTGAAGAGGGTTGAATTCAAAGACACCCTGAAAATCAAAGTGAAAATATGATGCTGCAGGCTAGTCAATTTTCCCAAAAATTCATTTCATTCTGGTATTCTATGCAAATGCCAGTCGAGCTCCGAAGTGCCGGGCAATGAGCATGGGGCCCACTAGAAGACATTGGACCCTCAGGCCACCCTCATGAAGTTTGTTTCTGACTGTTTGGTAGGACACATTCACACCAGTGAACTGCTGGAGGTCATTTTGTAGGGCTCTGGCAGTGTTCATCCTGTTCCTCCTTGCACAAAGGAGCAGATACCAGTCCTGCTGATGGGTTAAGGACCTTCTACGGCCCAGTCTCTTAGAGTAACTGCCTGCCTCCTGGAATCTTGCCCTTGAGACTGTGCTGGGAGACACAGCAAACCTTCTGGCAATGGCACATATTGAAGTAGGACTACCTGTGCAACCTCTGTAGGGTCCAGGTGTCGCCTCATGCTACCAGTAGTGACACTGACTATAGCCAAATGCAAAACTAGTGAAAAAAACTGCCAGAAAACATGAGGAGAGAAATATGTCAGTGGCCTCCACCTATTAAACCATTCCTGTTTTGGGGGTCATTTCATTGTTGCCCCTCTAGTGCAACTGTTGTTAATTTCATTAACACCAAAGCAGTTGAAACTGATTAACAACCCCCTCTGCTATTTAACTGACCAGATAAATATCCCAGAAATTGAATTGACTTGATGCTATACTCTGAGTAAAAAGTGTTCCTTTAATTTTTTGAGCAGTGTACTCATGTTGGCTTTCTGTCTCTATAGGTATGTCATTGATAAATGTTGGTTTGGTTACAGAAGGAATTAGCTGAAAATCAATTAGCATCTCTTTTGTCTTAGAGACATTAAGTTGCAAGTTTGAATCTTCATATCCCTTGATAAAATTGTCCAGAATTGGACCATGCCCCACCTTATGATCCTGCAGGAGACTAACAATCACAGAATCATCAGCAAACCTGATTGTATGCCCTGACTCAAACACACTCTGACAGTCATTGGTGTAGACACAAATAACAAAGGCAACAAAACGCAGCCCTGGGGTGATCCTGTAGAGCACATTAAGGCCTCAGACAAAGTGTCATTAACAGGGGTTCTGGCAATTGTTGGAGCCCAGTTTCATTAAGTACTCTTCTGCCTTCCTGGCAGCATGTGATGGAGCATTATCATCTGCAGTCAAATGTACACCTTCAGGAGCTCCCCAATTGCCAACCAGCACACCACCAATTATTCCAGCCCAACACATCACACCACCACCTCCCTGCTGGCGTCTCAGACTGAGAAGATGAGGTTTGTCATTCTTGACCTAACCCATGCTCCCTCAGTCAGGTCCATAAACAGTTGCTCAGCATCACATCACTGAACAGTACAGTTTGGGATTATATTGTCATGCCCTGCTCATACGATCCTCCTGTGTGCCATGCCCCCTCGTTAACCTGGTGTTTTCTGTCCTGTGTATTTAAGTCTTCGTCAGAGTATGTTTCCCTAGTCCAGCCATTGAAGTCTCAATGTCATTTTGAGTTTGTTGCCTGTTCCGTTGCCCCTGATTGTCTTTTGATTAAACCCCGTATTCCCCGATTCTCCATCTCCCTGCTCCTGCTTCCCCGGCCCATGGTGTGACAGAATGAAAGACTCCTAACGAAGACGCCTCGCCTGACCGAGATGGAATACCTTGGTCTTGTCGACGAGGTATTGTACTGGTTAAATCAGCCTGAGGTCCGTGACGATCCCGTGGCTTGGGTCTAGCCACCCAGAGCAGAGATATCCTGGCGGAGGAGGTGCGCGAAAACCTAGGGTAGCGGAGTCGACAGTGGATTGCCCTGTGGTTCGCTGTCAGAGCTACCCGAAGTGCCCCAGACTCTGTCGAAAGCTGCAGGGAGGAGAAAGCAGAAAAAACAAATATGGGAGGAAGCGCCGGAGGTCATCCTGGGAGCCGTCATGGTCTCCGCTGCCTCCCCTGCAGTGAGTCGGGAGGAACCCCTCCCAATTCTTAATCCAGCAGTGTTCACGCCTGACGTCACCGCCGCAACTTCACCCAAGCGGGCACCCAAAGCCCGCATCGCCACCGCTGCACTGCCTGTGTCAGCAGCTTGCCCCTTTCTGGGGACGCGTCTGGCCTTTAAAGGGGCCAGGTCAACGGGGGATGCCATCCAGCGGGTCCCCAACTTCCCAAAAAAGGCGGCGCAACCCCCAGCACCACCCCCCGAGGTTCCTGTGCCGGCGGTTCCTGGTCTGCCCACTGAGGTTCCTGTGCCGGTGGCTCCTGCTCCGCCCTCCATGGTTCCTGTCCCAGCGGCTCCTGCTCTGCCCTCCATGGTTCCTGTCCCTCTGGCTCCAGTCCCCCTGGCTCCTTACCCTCCAGCTCCAATCCCCCTGGTTCCTGACCCTGCTCCGTCCCCGAGGAGGTCCCTGATTGTCAGAACACCACTCCTCCCTCTCTAGTGGAGTTGGAAGAGGAGCTCGAGTTGGACCCCTTGGGTATTTCCCTGATTGCCCCTCTGAACTCCTCCGGTGGGTCACCCCAGCTACCACCCCAGCTTGGCAGATCCCAGCCAGGACCTCATCTCTCTGTGCCCCAAAGAGGGAGAGGACACCTGTGACGGGGTCGGGTCCCATGCGCCTTGTCCCCTGGCTTGCCTTCGGTCCCCCTGGCTTTGGTTTGGCGGTCGCCTGCAGGTCCTCCGGCTCCTGCTCGGCGGTCGCCTGCAACCCTCCTGGCTCCAGCTCGGTGATCGCCTGCGGCGCTGCCTGCGGTACCTTGTCAGCCAGCTGTGGCCCTGCCTCTGATGCCTCATCGGTCGCCTGCAGGCCCCCCAGCTCCAACTCGTCGCTCGCCTGCGACTTTCCCAGCTGTGGCTGCGCCTTTGCCTGCCGCGGCTTCTGTTCCCTCCTCCCCTCCGCCAGTGTCCCCTTCGCCTTCCTCCTCGCCTCCTCCTGCAGTCCATCCACCTTCGTCCTCGCCCCCTTTGATGTTCCCTCCGGCTCTGCCATTGCAATCGCCGAGGGCCCCTACGGCTCCGACCTCGCGGTTGCCAGCTGCCCTTGCGGCTCCTGTCTTCTGCCCACCAGGGTTCCCTCCGGCTGCTTGGTTCCTCCCCGCCCACACCTGTTCCTCGTTTAACCCTGCCTCTTGTTTCAGCTCTCATGTGGATGATCCCAGGTGCCCCTCGTCTGCTCCCTCATCTGTGGTGTATATAGTGTATCCTCGTCCTGATCTCTCCAGTCTGGTTATTGTAATATTATGTTGTTGACTCCTTGTGCCCCCTTCATTTACCCAGCGCCCCGTGTGTCTCCCTAGTTTTTCCCTGCCTAGTTTCGACCCCTTGTGCTCTGTTTACTTTACTTTTCCTGTTGTGTTTTGGTCTCAATAAACCACTTTATTTTTCCCTGATGCCTGCCTTGCCTCTGTCCTTCCCGCACTGTGACAGCCTTTTGCATAATAGTGAGACACATAGTGTGGATATGGTCTTGGTAATGCAGAGCCCATCCTGGAAGCTCCTGCGTGCAAGGAGGGGCATGCCTGCAGGTACTAAGGGTCATTTAGGCTTACTGTGTCATTTAAATGGTGTGTCTATGAATTGAAACGATGTGAACCAAGGAAAATACAAGAAGCAACTCTGGATGTATTTGGTGGCAATATTACCATTTAGCATCATATGCTTACAATTTTAGGTACTGAAGATTTGCCAAATGTAATGAAAATGTGTGTATACACATGAAAGGACACATGAAAGGACACATGAAAGGACACATGAAAGGACACATGAAAGGACACATGAAAGGACGCATATAGGGATGCACAGAGGGAGACACACATAGCAACACTCAGAAGGATGCACACAGGGACACATACAGACATACACAGTAACACACACAGGAACACACACAAAGACACACCGAGGGATACACACATGGGAACAGAGTGTGAGGGACCAAACAGTAAGGCATCGCAAACACAGGAACTTAACTAAAGAAAATAGGTCTGTATTGACCCCCAGAAATACAGACAATGACAAAAATCAAGACCTTAATGACAGGGCCCATAAAAGACGTCAAAAAAACCAACAAACTTAACATTACAAAGCAAACGGTAATTGAAACAAACTGACCTTCTTATAAGGAAACATGAGGGAACATATATAGCGGTTTGGCCAAACTAATTAACACACAAGGGGTAAACCAAATGAACACTACCTACAACTTAAATCAAAATACATCTAAACCCCAACTCCCCCCTCCTGTCATGGCAGCACATGGTTCACTCCCGCTCCAGGGGTTGTCCTTAAGAGTCCTCCGCCCTCAGCCACACCTTCATACTGAATAGGAGAGACCATCCCCCACAACCAAAGCAACTGCAGAATCACAGAACCAATTCGGCAACCACGGCACACAAGCATACAATATCCAAAAACACGTACACTGTATCTAACACAAGCGGCAAAACACATCAACTAAAACCTATGAATTATTACGGTAAATAAAGCAGTTTAATTAGAAAAAGCATACAAAATAATCAACTATGGATGTAAAAATGTTTCAGGTCTTACGGTGTAGCTGTAGCCATCACACACCCCCCCCTTCAGAACTCTCACTGGCACAGCGGGAGAGATAATCTGCTGTAATGTTATCCTTGCCCAGAATATGCTGAACATTGAAACAAAACGGTTGCAGTGCTAGATACCACCGGGTGATCCTTCCATTAGTGTCCTTCATCCTATCCATCCACTGCAATGCTTTATGATCTGTTTCCAGGGTGAATTCTCTACCCAGGAGATAGTATCTGAAGGAGTCCAGGGCCCATTTAATGGCCAACTGATGTAGCTCAGGTACTCCGTGATCTCAGTGGGTTTGCGGCAGCCTACTTGGATGACATTGTCATTTATAGTACCAATTGGGAGGAACACCTTGGACATTTAGGCACAGTCCTGGGCCGTCTTAACTCTGCTGGGCTAACGGTGAATCCTGCAAAGTGTGTTTTTGCTGCTGCTGAAACAGACTATCTGGGCCATATTATTGAAGGTGGGGTGATACGGCCGTTAGCAAGATCCATGCTATAGAGTCGTGTCCTCTGCCACAAACAAAAAAACAACTCCGATCCTTTCTGGGCATGGTGGGATTTAATCATTGCTTTATACCACAGTTTTCTGCCAGGGCAGCTAAGATCACTGACCTGACTGGTTCCCAGCATAATCAGGTCCAGTGGACGGAGGAGGCTGTGGAAGCCTTTCAGGACATCCGGCAATCATTGAGTAAGAATCCTGTTCTGTATAGTCCAAATTTTGATAACCATTTTATATTAAAAACAGATGCTTCTTATAGGGGTTTGGCGGCAGTGCTCCTACAGGGACCTCTGGGTGATCATCATTCTGTTGCCTACATCAGTCAGTTTGGGGATGGTACGGCATAGTCCTCAAACTCCTGATGCCGATTAACTGATAAACCTGCTTCAACAAGGTAGACATAAAATTAGTACCCTGATCAGTTAAAATTTCCAGAGGAAAGCCCATCCTTGAAAAGAAGTGCACTAACAGAAAGCCACTAATTTTGCTTTTATGGACTTCAATGGAAAAACCTCTGGGTATCTGGTTGCATAATCTGTTATAACCAGCATATAACAGTTTCCTGCCTTACTCCTTTGAACTGGACCAACAATGTCCATCCCCAGGCGTTCAAAGGGAGTACTAATAATGGGTAATGACTGGAGTGGTGCTCTGGGGGGAATGCTAGATGATGTCCTTTGGCACTGGGGGAAACTTCTGCAAAACTGAGCAACATCTCTCCGCAAGCTGGGCCAATGAAAATAAATGTTGAATATGCGCTGTGGTCTTGTGTTTACCTAGGTGGCCAGCCCAGGGAACAGAATGCCCCAATGCAAGTATTGTATCTCTAACTGCTTGGGGAACCACCAGCTGCCATACTGAACCCCGCTGCTGATAGGGAATGCAATTTTGTAAAATAAAGCCCTCAATGCAATCCAGTCCAAACCCTGGCTCCTTCTCCTTTGCTTCCTTAAACAGAGATATCAAAGATGGATCAGTTCTCTGCATATCAATGACATTGGCTGGCACCTGAAACCCTGAAAACAGCTCTGGATCAGTGTTGGTTAGAGGTTTCACAACTATGTGTTGGAATTTCTCCACTCTTCTCTGACGACGGGTTTTCTGGGACTTCCCAAGCAGGATCTTCAACTCACCATTGTAGAAGGGTAGAGCCTGGAGTCCCTCCAGGCACTCAAAGGACCTTTTAGCCTGTGCTCTGGTAACAGCAACATTACATTTTTGGCTTCCGTCTGGCTCCAACAAATCAAAAAGCACAGGAATGTCTCGACCTAACACCACTGGATAAGGTAGGTTATCCACCACCCCAATGTTCACAAGGTAAATTACACCCTCTATTTTTATGTACACTTCCGCTGTTGGATACCTTTTCTCATCCCCGTGTACACAACAGATAGGCATGGTGTCCCCGGTGTTGACAACATTAGGCGGAACAAACTTCCTGTTGACAAGGGTCTGATCACTTCCCATATCAATCAAGGCCTTTAAAACTGTCCCATTAATTTCAATATATACCATTTTAACAGACATGCTACTCTGGAACTCAGACTCAGCATGACGGCGCGGCACCAAACATATTTGTGTTATCTTAGCTGAATTTTTAGGACACATAGGTTTTCTGTGTCCTTCTCTTCCACAGAGGTAACAAATTGTTTCGGCTGTATCCACTTCCCATAAATCTCCTTAAATCTTGCATACAGTTCCTTGGGGCGTTCATCAGCGTAAATCTCCAGGGAGCGAAACCTCTGCCTATAGGTCTCAGAATTTATTTCATACTTATAAAAAAATGGCACTTTTTACCTTGTCGCAGTCCAAGGCATCATCAACATCCATATGCACCTCTAGCTTTCCCAGTCAGCAATGGCATTAAATGAAAAATCCAATCCACTTTTGGCCACCTGCATGCTTCAAATGCAGTGAGAAAATGCTCGATATCATCAGCATCAGTTAATTTTTCTAACCTGAGCTTGCAATATGGATGATATTGACTTGCCACACTCATAGCTGGATTGATGGTTGCAGCCATAGCCCCAGCTTGCGGCTGAGGGAGATGAGGCTCCTCCAAATCCAGTGCCTCATCTGCTGGTAGGGGATCTGGTGGCGGGGAGGTTCGGGCCTGCTCCACCTCTTCACTCCCAGCTAGCCTCCCCTGTGGAATCTGTGAGCTCACCAGTGCTCCTTGGTCTTTCCTACTTCTTCCTCCACAAACCGTTCTTCCTCGATGGAGGGGAAAAGGGGGCATAAAACATAACAAAAATCCAAAAAGAAAACCCTGTGTCTGCCACTGAATGATCCCACTGCTGCCACCAATTGTGAGGGACCAAACAGTAAGGCAACGCAAACACAGGAACTTAACTAAAGAAAATAGGTCTTTATTGACCCCAAAAATACAGACAATGACAAAAATCAAGACCTTAATGACAGAGCCCATAAAAGAGGTCAAAAAACCAACAAACTTAACATTACAAAGCAAATGGTAACTGAAACAAACTGACCTTCTTATAAGGAAACATGAGGGAACATATATAGTGGTTTGGCCAAACCAATTAACACACAAGGGGTAAACCAAATGAACACTACCTACAATTTAACAAAGCAAAGTACAACTAAACCCCAACTCCCCGCTCCTGTCATGGCAGCACATGGTTCACTCCTGCTCCAGGGGTTGTCCTTAAGAGTCCTCCGCCCTCAGCCACACCTTCATACTG
>JAODLD010000258.1:0-14485 GCA_026781065.1 Mormyrops boulengeri | reverse complement strand
GCATGTTTGTAATGGTGCCTTTGCAGAGTCTAAGCATGAGAGCTACAGTGTTTCTTGTTTTTAGAGCTGTGTTTAGACTCCTCTGCCATGTTAGGCCACTGACCCATCCTTCCTACTGTAGAATTAGCAGCAGTCGTTCTGGTAGCATTTTGTCCTTAATTCAGCTTACATAACAAACTGAGTGCATTGATTGTTTCCGTTTTCAAGTTGAACGAAGGTTTAAAAATTAACAACTGCTAAGATTAACTAGCTAGTTTTTTATGCCTAACATATTATCTTATTTTCTCCTACAATATGTTTTCTGGTAAAACTATTTTCACTTACTTACTGTGAGAGATAACCACTGTTGCCATTGTTTTATCGAAACCAGCGTCTTGTAAATATGTGACAATATAGTGCTGAGAAACTAGAATTCTCCTGTGGGTGTAACCATGCCCTTGCTGCTTTGGGGCCTTGCTGTCTACCAGTGAGCTCTGGTTTACCGCCAGATTGTCTGCCTTCTCTCTATAGAAGCGAGGCCTACAGGTGCCCCCCCCCCCCGTGTGATGTATCATCTACCTGAATGTACCAGATTGGGTTTTTCTCTCCTTTATAGAGAGACTCCACCAAGCAGGACTGCACATGTATCTGTTATGACATCTCGGCATACATTGCATGCTCACACCTTCAAACTCTTCTATGCTGGAAGTGTTGGCAATAGTGTGTGCCTGTGCGGTCTGAGCGCATAATGAGACCAAGGCTGTGACGTTACTTTGACGTGTGACATTTGAGCAGAATGGAGTGGGACTCGCCCAGGCGAATGCCTGACATACATACAGCACTGGCAATAGAGAGATCAGGGAGCAAACAGCACCTGCAGTAGATGGAGGAAGGAGAACTACTCTGTACTGTGCGTAAGTGATAATGTCAATAATAATTGTTAATAGACAACATAAACTAATTGACAAATTTTAACATTGCTTGGTTGCATTTTTGTGGTTTGTTGCATAAATTTTCTATGACATCATGACCTTGCAACATTAACAGTGGTGTGTTAAGCTTGGTTCATACTTCACTCTCCTGCACGTGGACTCTTGTTCACATAGTACATTTGTCTATAAACACAGACGGTCATGGTCAGGGCATGTGTATGTCAATGATATTCCACCAGACCAGGAGAGGTCAGTTGTATAGCAAGAAACACAAATCAAACACCAGCAGTGTAGTGAAAAGGGTAAACTTTTCTGAACAATTTTAAAGTTGTTATACTGGGTGGTTTTATGGTAATATGGCATACCACAGTATTTTGAAATCAACAATATTAGCCAGGACCCCATTTTAGCATGAGAGGGGGATATAGGGTTTTCCAAGGAACAAACAGGCACGCTTAGGTTCTAACAGAAACACTTTATTAAAAATACAAAATAACCTTGCATTAAAATCAATACCAAGATAGTGTATTAAAAGCAATGCAAAATCTCGTATTACAAGTGATATCAAATAGCATATATTATAGCCAATAATATGTGCAAAGATACAAATGATTTTATATATGGAAAAGAAGCAATAATACATAGAAAATGCAAATTATCACAAGCGGTGACAAGTAATCCCAATAATCAATGAAATGCACAAGTTATTCACACTCGGACGTGCTATCATCACCCACCTTCACACACGGACTGGGGAGCCCTTTTCAGTCCTGGCAGGAGACCAACACCTGAGTCCTGAGAAAGTGCTGGGCGATGCGCGCTCTATCCCACGGCTGATCTCCGGTCAGTACTGAGATCTCCCCCTTCCTTTATACTAAATTGGGAGCGGTACACATGCGGGCAGGGGGCACCCCACCAAACTGTGAGTAATGGAGCCGAACAATTACAACTTCCCAAATCATTACAGTAACTGTCACAACGCGGATCGGGGAAGCAGGAGCAGGGAGACTGAGAATTGGGAACTGAGGGATTTATTAGGAATCAATCCTACACAGGACACTGGAGACATGAAACGCCAATGCCAGGGGATCACAAAACAGGCACAAGGAGGACAACTCAAATAACAACCGACAAACCACAGGGGATGCAGACAGACACAGAGACACCAAAGACAGGAACACAGAACCGAACACCAAGGAAGGGAACAATGAAGGAACACCAAGGCACACCAACAAACGGAGTACAGGGACCAGGAATGAACAACGGTGGAACAGAGGGACGGGGTGCCAACACAGGGGGCGTGGAGGCAAAGGGGCGGGGGAAAACGTTGAGCTGAAGGGAACCTCGGCGGGTGAAAGGCGGAAGCCACAGAGGCAGCAGGCGACCGCGAGATTGGAGCTGAAGGGACCCTCGGTGACCGTGAGGCAGGAGCTGAAGGGGATGAGGAGGAAGGTGGAGGGGACAACGGAGGAAGCGAGGAGGGAGGAGAAGCCGCAGCCATAGCCGGCAAAGGCACAGGCGACCGATGAGTCGCAGCCAGGGGAACCGCAGGCAACTGACGAGGCACTGCAGGGGACCGGGAGACCGCGAGCCAGGGCGGGCGGGACCCGACCCTGGCGCAGGTGTCCTCTCCCTTTCTGGGAGACCGAGAGCTCCGTTGACCTGGCCCCACTAAAGGCCAGGCGCGTCCCCAGAAAGGGGAAAGCGGCTGACACTGGCAGTAAAGCGGCGGAGATGCGGGCTTTGTGCGCCTGCTTGGGCGAAGTGGCGGCGGCATCGTCAAGTGTGAACACCGCTGGATTAAGAATTGGGAGGGGTTCCTCCCGACTCGCTGCTGGGGAGACAGCGGAGACCCTGACAGCTCCCAGGAGGACCTCTGGCGCTTCCGGTTTTTCCGTTTCTCCCTGTAGCTTTTGGCGGAGTCTGAGGTACCTCTGGCAATTCCGCCAGAGGTCCATACGGCCAGCCACAGTCTATGGCTACCCGCCTCATGTTGGCTTCGGCCACCCCGCGCTTCAGGTTTTCATGCACTTCCTCCGCGAGGTGTGCGTCTTCGGGCAGGGACATTTTCTCCAAAATATCCCTGCTCTGGTAGGCCAGTGATCAAGTGTCTTCTCTTTGAGTCCTGTCATTCTGTCACAACGTGGACCGGGGAAGCAGGAGGTGGGGGGGACAATGAACATATTTCTTTAATTCTATGCTACATGGGTGACGTGGCCATCTGGGGGGGGGGGGCACCTGAAAGTTTGTCTCAATGCATTCGGTCCCTTGGCCATGATTCACCAATATATCTTTTGTGCGGAAAGTTTACGATATAAACTTCCTCATCCAGGGTAGCGGAGACAGCTTGTATGCACATCAGCTTAGATGAGGATATGCAGATCTCGAAACAGCTACGTGCTTTCTGGGAGATAGAATCACTAAGCATTTTTGACAAGAAAGCCCCAAGTCCGGATGATATAGAGGCTCTCCAGAGTTTTGAAAGGTCAGTAAAATTAGAGAATGGACGTTATCAGGTTGGGTTACCATGGCAACCTGACAAACCAGATCTCCCAGACAACTTCAGTATTGCTAAGAAAAGATTTGAGGGCTTAAAGAGAAGGTTCAAAACTGATCCAGTGTTGTTTGCAAGATATAATGATGTCATACTGGACTACCTGCAGCAAGCCAAGAACAGTACTGAAAAGGAACAGCAGACAGAGACAGTGAAATATTATCTACCGCGCCACGCTGTTTTTCGTGAGGATAAGGTAACAACCAAGCTAAGAGTTGTCTGATGCATCATCACATGTGGAGAGTTCTGTCCCTCAATGACTGTCTGCTAACTGGGCCGAATCTAAATCCTAACCTGTTAGATGTGTTAATCAAATTCAGACTGCACCAAATAGCTTTCACAGCAGACATTACTAAGGCCTTTCTTCAGATATCTTTAGCAGACAAGGACAGGGATGCTGTTAGGTTCCTGTGGGTACGTGGACATCTAGCCAAGGCTGATGAAGAGCAGCTACGTATTATGAGGGTGAGTAGAGTGGTGTTCGGGGTTTCCTCGAGTCTGTTTCTATTAGCTGCAACGATACGAAATCACATTCGCCAGTATGAAGCAGAGCAACCGAAGACTGTGGAGGTACTGAGAGACGCTTTCACCTTTCACCTTTGTTGAAGGCCCAGTGGTTTGAAAGCAAAATGGAATGCGCATCAGAAGTGGACACGTGCACAGGTGTACTCAAGGTACTAGGGTTGGCTTGGAGAGCAGAAGGAGAATTGGCAGTGTTGGCCACCTTGAGAGACAAGGAAAACACTAAGAGAAATATACTGAAGACATCAGCCCGCATCTTTGATCCCATTGGATTTCTTACTCCATGAGAGTGAAATGTTTGTTCCAGGAGCTATGGACGAGAGGAATCATTTGGGACGAGCAATTGCCTCCAGACTTGACCAAAATATGGAACCAATGGTGTACAGAACTGCCAAGACTCCACCTGCTGTCCATCCCGAGGTTGTACCAAATTGAGACACACAGGTAAACAAATTGCATATATTTTGTGATGCCAGCCAAAGGGCGTATAGTGCAGTTGCTTACCTGCAAGGAAAGAATAAAGATGGGGAGATTGTGACAAGTTTTGTTGCATCAAAATCAAGGGTAGCCCCACTAAAAAGAATGACTTTGCCATGTTTGGAGTTAATTGGAGCAAGACTAGGGAATAATCTTCTCAAGCCATTGAACATGGAAGGAAATCATCTTAGACTTTGGACAGATTCTACGAATTTTCCTTCATTGGATAGGTAGCATCGCACAAAATTGGAAACCCTTGTGGAAAACAGGGTGACGGAAATCCAAAGTTTGACAAGTCCAGAGTCATGGTCACACTGCCGTGGCAATGTAAACCCTGCTGATCTACCCACCAGAGGCCTGAGTGTCGAGAACCTCATGCAGAATCACCTGTGGTGGAACAGACCTACCTTCCAGTTGTCTGTTGAAGAGACTAAAGGTAAAACCAGCTCAGCAAGTTACAGCTCCATTGCCAAGAGACAGAGTTATTGAGTCACCTACCTTCGAAGTAACTGGATTAGACTTTGCAGGACCCTTGTACATCAAGTCTAGTGGTCACACAAAGAGCATACACTGCACTTTTCACTTGTGCTGTCACTGGGGCAGTGCATTTGGAGCTTGTCTCAGATCAGACCACGGAGAACTTTCTGTTAGCCTTAAAAAGGTTTATTGAAAGACTGTATGGTTATTTCCTCGGACAATACAAGGACATTCAAGAGAGCAGACTTGGATCTAAAAGAACTATGGAAATCATTTGACATGTCAGGGCTCACTGACTTTTTCACTGAAATGGGGATTACCTAGAAGTTTATTGCTGAGCGAGCAGCTTGGTGGGGCGGCTTCTGGGAGAGACTTGTGAGGTCAGTGAAGGGAAGTTTAAGGAGAGTTCTAGGAAAAGCTTTGTTAAACTTTGAAGAATTGATGACTGTGCTTACAGAGGTGGAGGCTGTGGTTAATTCTTGGCCACTGTCTTATGCGCATGACGATGCAAATGAACCGCAGCCGCTGACACCTACTCATTTCCTCATTGGGAGAAGGTTGACATCGCTGCCACCAAAGGCCACATTTTCCCAGTCTCAGGCAACTAGTCTGAATCAAGAGGACGTGGATCGGAGATGGAGGTACAGACATAGACTTTTAAACCAGTTTTGGACTCACTGGAGAAAGGACTATTTGATGGACTTAAAATCAGCTCACAAGTGCAAGACTCCAGCACCCACTGCACTTAGGGTGGGAGATGTGTTGATTGGAGAAGACAATCTGCCCAGGCAAATTTGGAAGATGGGTAGAATAACTGAGCTGTTTCCAGGGAGAGATGGACTGATTTGTTCCTGTTTGGTTCGCACTTCATCAGGCAATGTGTTAAGAAGCCCAGTGCAGTTAATATATCCACTAGAGATTGTTTAAATGCTTGACGATTGTATAATGTGATTATTTGATTACGTGATGTGTAGTGTACTGTATGGTGATGAACAACTGTTCATCGGGGTGGAGGATGTAGTTTATATGGTTTACGTGAGATATTAATTGCTTGCAGACATTTATAAGATGTATGTTATGCAATGTTGTGATGTAATTTGCTGTGGCGAGGTTTTTTCTCTTCTTATATAATGTTCTCCTTGTGATGTGGAAAAGGCATTCAGTCAGTAAAATGTGCTTCTGCCGAACTAACTCGCATAGTGGAAACTACTGATAATGACTATCGCAACATATATCACAAAGTGTTTACCCTACCATTCTATTAGGGGGGCGACCCAAGTTCATTTTATTTAATTTTATTTTCTATATAGTGCCAGATCACAATAGAAGTCATTTAAGTCTCCCTTTCCTATAGAACAGGTCTATACCTTGTCCTTTTATTAAACAGACTAAATAGCCTTGTGTTATTTATCTTATTTACAGTTCATCATAGTAGTATGCGCACACAACCGGACACATTTTAAAATGAAATTTCATTTTATTTCACAGTGGAGATTTCAACAGGTTTTTTTTTCCAGAACATGTAAAGAAATGCTCTCTGCACTGTATAAAAACAGATGGTCTTTGTATTTCATTAGTAATTTAAACTGTTCATCACCAATTCAAAAAAATGCCGGTTGCACTTTATAAAAAAAAAGATTGTGTTTTTCATTACATTCAGCTGCTACAAAATTTTTATTTTTTGTACTCTTAATGTGGCATACATTTATTTTTTTTATGCGAGTTGCTGGAAACAACCTTTGTACAAAGGTTATTAAAAATGCTGGAAATCGAATCAGTTTTCGTTTTCCTTCCGCCCCCCAATTAATCGGGAAAAAATAATCGACAGATTAATCGATTAGCAAAATAATCGTTAGGTGCAGCCCTAGAATTCTTACTAGGAAAAACTACCATTTCAGAGATCTACAATCCAATTTTTACTAGTCATAAGTCAGGTGAGCTATTTTGGCATATCTTTTTGGATATTCAGAATTCCCTTCTTACTAGAAAAATGACGTGTCTTCCACCAGCACGTTTCCCTGTTATCGACTAAATAATCTTTTTAGTGAATAATGGAAATTATGTGCCGTATGATTATTACCTATAAAAAAACGTAAGCTTGGTAAAGTTGGTTTTATACTGGATATTCACTAGATATTCTATCGGTATCACGGTCCCCTATATCTTGGAAATGACACCAACAAAAAAAATCACTAAACTGACATTTTCTCTTTCAGGAGAATATACAGATTCTACTACAATATGGCATACTGGCTGATATGTTCCGTTTTTTTGTTGTTAGAATGCAGTGTTTTCCGTGATAAACCAGTGTTAGAATCGTAGCCTTTTATTGGGGACCGTCTACAAAGTGCATTCTATATGAATGTATTGCATGGTAAAAATATAAAAAGTTTTTGTTTCGTCCGCCTCACGTTGCTGAATATATAGTTTTTGCTGTTAATGCAGCAGAACAGAAAGTGATCAGCATGATACGTTTAGTTCATTGTTCAGCACAATTACAGACACCAGTGCAATTAAATCAATATTAGCCAGATTTACCAGTTTTGCTCCAGTTTCATTTTTGATTTGGTCACCCAGAGGGTCTGCTGACAAACAGCTAGCGCAAGTGGCGTGTTGAGGGGTTGTCAGCTGTTCACAGTCATTGCATGGGACAGTCAGTCATTCACAAAATGCATAATTTTGACCAGAGCATGTAAGCAGAGCTCATTGCTCATAGAGCTGTACGCTCCTCCAGCTCCCCCCACTCACAGCCGCTTCGCTCAATATCGACCCCCCTCTCGGGTCAATTTTAATCCCGCTCCAAGAAATCACTCATGGCTGTCTCCAAAAATGAAAACAATCTGCATCATATTTTAATTTTAGCTTAAACCTTAGCCTGGCATCAAAATAAATGAGCAGTCAAATCCACATTCAAGTAGAAATTGTTTACTTCTGGGTTAGTCATGCTTCAGACAAAGGGTGTGAGCTGGTCTGGTACAGCACCGGTATATGAAAGTGGAGCGAGACGAAGTGAGTGATGAGGTGACGCTAATTGCGGAAAGTCAATGGATCGATTTTATGTTAAAACGGCGTACAATTGTAGATATCTGCAACTGCATTGTTCCTAGTCATAATATGAATTGTGGATATCTGTAATGACATTTTTACTATTCACAATGTATTTTTGGATATTCAAAATTACATTATATATATCTGGAATGTTTTCCTTTTGGATATCTGAAATTAAAATTATGACTAGAGACAATTGGATTGTAGATATCTGAAATGGGAGTTTTTCCTAGTAAGAATTCAATATAATTGAATGAATAATGCAAGAATGAAATATAATTGTGGATATCTGAAGTTGAAGCCCAACAGACATGAATGGCAAAAGTGACAATTTCTCCTAGGAAAAATTACATTGTGGATTTCTGAAATGACAATTGTGGGTAGGAAGAATGTCATTGTGGATATTGGAAAAGCATTTTTTGACTAGGAAGAATTGAATTAGAGATATCTACAATACATATCCAGTTTAGCGATTAAATGTCAAAAACGGCCACTTATGCTTTGTAAAGATTTAAAGATATCTTAAATAGAATTGTGACTAGGAGAAAAAGTTTTAGATATCTTGAAATACATGTTCTACTAGTAAGAATGTAATTGTGGATATCTGTAATTGACATTCTGACTAGTAAGAATACAATTTTGACTAGGAGAAAAGCTATTGTGAATATCTAAAATGTAACTACGTATAGGAGCGTGACTTGATTAAATGTTAAAACGGCTTGCCATAAGAGCGAGCATTTGCGTCCGGCATGATCTTTGGTAAGATGGAACTCTCGTGCTGTGTGAAGGGCTGTCATACTAAGTCACATGGTAGAAATCTGCCTTCATGCGTGTTTGCTCTCAGCATTTTCATAAAGGCTAGTAAGATGTTTTTTGCTTAAGTAATATTACTGATTATGCATTTTTTTGTCTTCTAAAGTTGGTATTTTCACATTGGTTAACCTACGCTAGCAAGCTAGCCTCACTACGGAGGGCAGCAGACAAGGGTTACTCTGTTCGTGTTAAATTAGTGTTACAGAGTGAATGCTTTTTAAAGACTAAAGTAAACAGCAGAACTGTAATGACACGTTTATCTGCATGCATGTGTATATTCGCGTGCATGGATTATAAGCCACAATGATGGATAAGGTTGTTACTGTGTCCTGTGGCCTTACAAACCAATGCCCAACTATAGTTTAAGTTTAGAAACATTTGCAAGTACGGTTTTTAACATTTTACATGATGTCTAGAAGGATCTGTATAAACTCGTTGTATACCGAGCCTGTGTTCTGCTTGCCACTAATATTTTATTTTAAACATGACCAATAAAGTTATGCCCATTGACATTTTTGTGGTGTTCTTTACTTTTTTCCCTTTCTTAAACACTTAAATGACTAGTGTGTTTTGGTAATGAAAATTTGGTAATGAAAATCAGTAACTTATCTGGCCATAAAGACTTTCACCTGACAAAAAATCAAAACCGAAATACTAGGAATATGGACTTTATCTTACGTTAAGCGTTTTCCCCTCCATTGACGCCCATTATAAGGAAAAAGCTTAACGTAACTTAATGTACCAAAACGGCCACCAATAAGCACCAAATTTCTCACATACATATCTGGCCATAAAGACTTTCACCTGACAAAAAAATCAAAACCGAAATACTAAATCTTACGTTAAGCGTTTTCCCCTCCATTGGCGCCCATTATGAGGAAAACGAAAGCATTGAAAAATACAATATTAAATAAATGTAATGGATTGTAAGATGTTCACATATTTGTTTTTTTATTATCATTATTATTTGCAGACGCTCTCTTCTGACTACAGCAGGGGTCGGCAACATTTTTAAAGCAAAGAGCCATTTTCCTAAATGTCTGACCCACTATTTACAAACCGCAATGGGCAGAGACGGGGGTTTGAGATACGATTTTTTAAAAATACGATATGGGTATATATGCATTTAACACACAAAAAAAGTTCAAATATTTACAAAAAAGTAAAGAAAACCAATTTCCGGGCTCGGTTTTAAATCACTCGGACGCGTAACAGCGCAAAGGTGACTAATACAGATTTCAGTTCTGTAGCGATGGTCTTCACCCTCCGCCCTCCTTTCGTTCGGCTCTGCTGTCGTCTGCCCTTCACTCTCCACTTCCCTACTGTAACTGTGCTGACCGAACAAGTGCAAATGTAGTCAGCACTCCAAACTCAGCTGGCTACAATATGGAAATCAGAGACAAATATTATATTTTTTACGAAGACCCGGGCAGGCGTGGTGACGATTTACTACAAAAAGTATATGAAAGAATTAGGAATCCCGATAATCGTTGAGGCGCACATTCAGTCTCAGGTACAAGAACGTACCGCCTCATTCACATATAGCTAAAGAAATATCTAAATGAAAAACAACAACATTAACCCATAAATAAATCATTTATATTTACGAAAGCATTATCATAATATGTTAAGACATGAAAATGTGAATGCGCCTCTCTTTATGAGAAGAGCCGCATCACGTGGTCAAAGATCCGCATGTGGCTCGCGAGCCGCAGGTTGCCGACCCCTGGTTTAGGTGGCTGGGAGCCACATCCTTTACATTTAAAAATCTCTGTGGATTTTTGCTGCTTGACCTTAGATGTTCTCAGTTTCTGCTCCCGCCCATACACTGTGGCACTATCCTGATCCTTTGAACGCTCACCGAACGTTTTTGCATGCTGTAGTGCTATTTCACTAGCCTGGCATATCTTTATAGCTCCAGCTAAGGTAAGGTCAGCTTCACGTAGTAACCTCTCTCTCTCACCTTTTTGTCACTAATCCCGAACACAGTTTGATCACGGATTATTGAGTCCTGAAGCTCACCGAAATTGCATGTCCTGCCTTTCAAGTTCAAGTCCGTTACGAAAGCGTCGAAATTCTCTGCACTGAACTGCATGCGCGAGCGACATATCGTTCGAATGTTTCATTTTTCTTTGGCGAGCAGCGTCCATCAAACTTTTCCACGACTTTATCGAACTTTTCCCCGTCGTCTGCATCGACAAACACAAACGTGTTAAATACCTCCACACCCTGAGGTCCCGCGACGGTAAGTAGCAGGGCAGTCTTCCGCGCACCAGGTTTGCCATTGAAGCCGAGGGCTTGCAGGTACAGCGCGAATCGCTGTTTAAACATACGCCACTCGCAGTCCACATTTCCAGTCCAACTCAGAGGGTCAGGCGGCTTCACACTTTCCATGACTTCTGTAGGACCACTCCTGGTACCATGTGATGTTACTACTCCATAAAGTCAACCGAATAATTTATGGTACGACGATCTAAAGCAAATCGTGCAGCATGGCGCTCTTTCTTTACATACTTAAGTATGTAAGTCAAACACACACCGGCCATCTAGTGGTTGGGAGTAGCAGCTGCACATATCATTACACCTAGTGCAATAAGTTGCCTTGAAATTTTAAGTTGTCTTAACTTTTTGTTTTTTACAGTGCACGGACTGACGCAGTAACTGACTACTCGGGAAACGGTATGCTACGTAAAGTGCAATTAAAAACAAACCACAAACTGTATATTCCACATCATTTCACAGTCACAGAAATTTAGAACCTTACCTACCTAAGAACGCACAAACTTCTTAAATCCTAAATTAGTTATGTAGTGCAACAACGTTCGCCCCTTCTGCCGACTAAAAAACTGCTTATCCAATTAACAGGGGCTGTTTCCAGGGGCTGTCGGTTACATTAGCCGTCTCCTGTGCCAGGGTTCAACGATTATCGGGATTCCTAATTCTTTCATATACTTTTTGTAGTAAATCGTCACCACACCTTCCCAGATCTTCGTAAAAATATAATATTTTCTCTGATTTACATATTGTAGCCAACTGAGTTCGGAGTGATGACAGTGGTGACTTACAGTAATGGTTAGGGACTTGTAATTGAAAATTTTCAGGTTCGAATCCCCGACCAACAAGACACCACTGAGGTACCCTGAGGAAGGTACTGCTGAATTAGCTGCCCCCTGCTTTGTCAAATTCTCACATATGGGTTAAATGCACATTTCGTTGTTGTGTGCTGTGGTATGACAATTAATCACTAAATTCTAAAATAGGGAAGTGGAGGACAGCAGGGCTGTGGTTGAAGACTATCGCTAAAGAACTGAAATATGTTGTAATATTAGTCACCTTTGCGCTGTTACGCGTCCGAGTGATTTAAAACCAAGCCTCGAAATTCTTTACTTTTTGTAAGTATTTGAACTTTTTTGTGTTAGATGCATATATATCCATATCGCATTTTTAAAAATCGTATCTCAAACCCCCGTCTCTGCCCGTTGCGGATCTTTGTAAATAGCGGGTCAGACATTTAGGAAAAATGAATCTTTGCTTTAAAAAGGTTGCCGACCACTGGTCTAGGTCTAAATGCGCGATATGCTCTCTCAATCTTAATATCCATTTCCGATGGTATTTTCAGTGTCTCTCAGAGCAACTCCCGCATAAATCAAATCGTATCATTTCCTTCACTTCCTTCTGGGATCTGGTAAATCCTTATATTGTTACGACTCAATCTGTTTTGGAGATGCTCGCATTTTGCTGAGAGATCCATGTCACGGTGTATCAGCTATCGCAGCGCCCTTTGGTGTCGCGCGACTGTCTTCAGTCGTGCTAACTCTCTCTTCTATTTGTCCAATTCGCTCTCTAAGTTTAGCCGTTTGATCTCTTGTATCAGTAACCGCTTGTTCTAGTCGCTCGTCTTGATTTTCTTTTCCGTACCTTTTTCAACTCTTCCATTACCTCTTCAATTGGAGCCTGAGCCAGTGCACAGTACCTGCCTGCTTTAAATCCTCGGTCATCATTCCAGTTTCAAAAAAACAGAAAATCTCCGGCCTGAATGACTACACACCGGTAGCTCTAACCTCTGTAGTTAGGAAGTGCTTTGAGAAAATCATCCAGCAATTTCTCAAAACCACTACTGATACTCTCCAGGACCCTCTACAATTTGCTTACAGATCAAACAGATCTGTTGATGACGCCATCAACATGGCCTTGCACTACACTCTGCAACACCTGGACAACCCTCAGACCTATGCTCGGATTCATTTTGTGGACTTCAGCTCTGCTTTCAATACGATCAACCCAGATCTACTATTTGAGAAACTGATGTCTTTCAATGTTCCGCCACCTCTCTGCTACTGGATCCATGACTTCTTAACTGGCAGGAAACAGGTCGTGAAGACAGGCAACCACATTTCAGATCCCATCTTCCTCAGCACTGGTGCCCCACAAGGATGTGTTCTCTCTCCCCTGCTTTTCTCCTTGTACACCAACGACTGTATCTCACAACATCAATCAGTAAAACTCCTTAAGGTTGCAGACGATACCACCCTAATTGGACTCATAAAAAATGGGGATGAGTCCAACTACAGACAGGAAGTAAGTCGACTGGTGTCATGGTTGTAAACAATTTAGACTTGAACACACAAGAAACAGTTGAAATGATCACTGACTTCCGGAAAAATCACACTACTGTTAGCAAAGCTAAAACCGTCAAATTTCTGGGCACCACCATCCAACAAGACCTCAAATGGGACACAAATATCACCTCCATCACTAAGAAGGCCCAACAGCGCCTATACTTCTTGCATCAGCTAAAGAAATTTAAGCTATCGCAGAAGCTCATGGCTAAGTTCTACACGGCTGCAATAGAATCAGTTATTACATTCTCCATCTGTGTCTGGTTTGGCTCTGCAACATTGCACTCTAAGAGGAAACTAAAGCGTATAGTGCGATATGCGGAGAAGATCATTGGCTGTCAGCTCCCCCCTCTTAAAGCACTGTACTCATCTCGAATGAAGAACAGAACAAAAAAAATATCTGACCCTCTGCATCCTGGCCACTCCCTTTTCCAGCATCTTCCATCCCAGCGAAAGCAAAGAATAAGAGCCCTGAACACAAGGACAAATCGTCACCTAAACAGCTTCTTCCCCCAGGCCATCGCCCTTCTAAATAAGGATCCATGAAATGAAACCATGCACTGTTCAATCCTCTTTATCATATTTTAACTAATTGAACTCATCTGCAATGTACCTAAGCTCTTTGCACACCACATCCATCCATTATCTATTTATTCATTTCTTTATATTGTTCACATGCTTGACTCAGCATTGCACATCTCCTGTAAAAAAAATCCTTGTATCTTTACTTTTAGATGTTTATTTGTATGTGTGTTTTGTCTATGTCATGATACCACCCTTACCAAAAGAAATTCCTTGTACTTCTCTGTACTTGGCGAATAAAAGATTCTGATTCTGATTAGCATTAAGTCTGGCTGGTTTTGGCTGCTAGCTAGGGTATTTAAGCTAGCTGGACTCGGCGGTCTCTGATTATCTTCTTTTTCTCTCCATGTATCTTTATTGAGAGTTCTTTGTCTCGTAGAAGTAGACATTTTGTGGGGGTTTATTTAATTTTTTAACGCCTGTTCCCTATAATTGTCGCTTATTTTTCGTATTCTGGCGGAGCTCCGTTTCCAAGCTGCCTT